>VXAK01020979.1:0-14130 GCA_013399435.1 Arenaria interpres
CTCATCTCTGTTCACCCAAACACAGTTGGGCAGCTGCTGGGTCTGTGTACGATGAGAAGGACCACAAATACTAACGCTGCAATGGAGAAATCGGGCAAGAGTTAAAGAGCAGCCACCAGCAGACAACCAGGACTTTGAACACACGGTATTGCCTGTCAACTACATACAAACCTCCTTCTGTTCTCTACCATGCTGGCTGTAACAGCTCCTTCCTAGGCCTGGGAAACAGTGACATACCCACACACCCTTAGTGTAATGCCTTTGGCCACATTTCTCTCCAGAAGACATGGCAGCAGGCCAAGAACACAGGGTAGCTACAGCAGCATCCAAAAAGACAAAGGGTCACCTGTCTCCCTCGTGGGTAACAATCCACATTTAAACTTCACCTTCTGCAAATGCGGGAGCATGGATACCCACCTCCCAAAACGCACTGTTGGCAAGGCAGCACACAAGTGTCCAAGACATTTCATCTCACCTTCCTCACACACACACACGTGTGCACACACTGACCTGTTTACCACAGTGACGTGCCTCTGCATGGGAATTTCTTTAGGTGGTCCGCTCCCAGTGGCTGGAGGCATGGCAGATCGGGCACTCTCCATACTGGGTTTCACCACTCCACATGCCACTCCTCTGCCTCGTGGCGGGCGAGGAACAGGCCTCTTGCTGCCTTCTTCTGGCATGCTCAAAGACCTGGGCTGCCGCAAAGTTCCTTTGGGCTTTCCTAAAGAGTTTGCAAACATAGCCATTAGTAGTGCTCTCTTCCACCCAACACAAACAGACTTCAAGCACAGCACATAATTCCCTTTAGGGAGCCCATACTTTTCCAAACGACAGTTAAGGGGGATGCTCTCAGCCCCAGTCACAGGTCTCTGCTACAGCAGCATAGCCTGCACTCAAAGACTCACAAACCACAATCTCCATGGCCAACGCTGCAGGAGGGAAACAGACAGGAGACCCATCTCTCCTTACACTCTTGGAAACGCCATGCACCTGTGAAGTGCCACAAGAAGTCATGTCTCAGGAGGAACCCATGGTCAGGCTGCTCTTTATCACCCGACAGTGGCAGCAGCAGCTCCCAGAGCTGTAGCACACCACCTCCTCAGACACCTCCTGCATCGCTACCCAAGGTGTTTCTTCTTCTCTACCCTGGCTTGCAAGCACCCTCCTCCTAAACTCCCACCACACAGCAGATGTTACCAAATAAGACCTGCAGAGGAACATGCCACACTGGCATAAACAAGCTCTTTGTCACCTCACTATTCACTTGCTGGCTGCACCACACCAATTTGGGTATGCTCAAACACTTCCAAGGGGTACTGCCATGCAAGACATGAACCAACATGCCTTTACAATCATTGTCATTTAACTGGGATATGAGTCACCAGTGCAGCTTCCCAACTAGAGGCTAGACTTTGGTGTTGTCACAGAGCAAGAAGTAGCAAACCCTTCATTACAGACAAAAACAGGGGAATACAAACAAACTGTGAGACCCACTGTTGCTCCAATGTGCCACCTTGCAAGCAGATGGGCCTTGCTGGGGCCTGATCCCAGGATACCCCCGACAGCAACACAACAACAGCATGGCAGTGAGGGAAACCAGACCTACAGGTTCTGGGAAAACATGGCTGCAGCAGCTTATGTAAAAGGCACAGAGGTACAAAGAGCAGCCCTAGGGCATCAGCAATGTCGTGGAACCAGGGAACTTAGAGCAGCAACAGGAGCTGCTGAAACAGGGCAGCAGGGGCTGAATGATGTTGCAGGGGCTCCTTCTCCCTGCAAGAGCATGGCTCATCCCTGCCACTCCACAATGGGCCGAGCTTGGCCTCAAAAAGCAAGAAGGCCACACTTCTCACCCACATGTCAACCACATTCCTCTCAGAAGCATGGGCAGGTGGAAGTGAAGCCAAGTGTTCTCTGAGAACTTCCTTTTTCAAAATCATTCACATCCCATGTATGTGCTCAAGAAGGGCTTCCTCACTCACCATGGCCTGCAAGCACAGGCACCCTTGTCAACAACACTCCCTGCTCCCAGAAACTCTTTCACAAGGACCACACAACTTGTGGTCGTTAGTAACACACCCTCGTAGCCAAGAATTCTGCTCCAGCAGCTTCACAAAGTCATGCCCTCCACAGCTGCCTGGGGCTTACCTGCTAAGGTGACTGGAGATGTGTTCTTCAACCTCATCTGGCAGTTCACTTGCCGTCCCATTTTCCTCTTGGAACTCCTCTGCCGTGCCACCAGTTGAGCAATTGGCACTGTTTCGCTGCAAGCAACAGCATGGCAAATGACCTTGTTGGAGTAGGAAGGGGACAAGGGAGAAAATGGTCAGTAAAACTCAAGCTCATCCTCAGCCTGCAGAAGGACTTGCAAACATTTCCATGTCTGCTGGGTCATGCAGGCCTGCAGGCAGTTCAGCAAAGTCTTCAGTGGCAGACACAGACCTTGGAGATCTCCCTCTCCTTTTGCAGTATACCTCAGAAATCAGCAAACCAGATAGTCAGAGCCCCTCCATCACCTTCCCACAGTAGGCTGGACCCACCAGGGAACATCCTGGTTTCTCATGCCCCTCCTACAGGCTTCGCTTCATAGCACTGGGAAGCCACGGGCTTCCAGCCTGACCTTGCTCCTGCCAAGGCTTGCCAGGGGCTCTGGCACCACTCTGACCCTGCTGAGCTGGGCTGCCTTTGTTCCGCTTCACAAAGAAACAGCATGGGCATCCTGGCTGTACAATTCCCCTGCAAAGCACTGGGTTGGCCCTTAACAACAGCCAAGCCTTGGGCAAGCCCACAGCCACCTCCCTGGCCTCCATAACAGCCTTTTGCCTCATCCTCCCCTTGCTGTGTCTCGGCAATGCTGCCACAGGGCAACCCTTGCATGGATGCAGGAATCCTGCTTCAGCAAGGCCCCAGACCACATGCCTAGCATACATTTTGCCTCACAGAGGAGATGCAAGCACTAATTTTTGGGCCAGTCAACTGCTAACAGCCTGAAAAGGCAGCTGGACAAGTACTCCTCCAGAGCTTCATAAGGACACAGACAGCCACCCAGGAACTCTTGGGGAGTCTGTGGTCTCAGGGGTCTTCTCCACAGGTCTCAACCATGCGCTGTGGTGGTGGTACAGGCTGAAAAAGGGGCCTCCTCCCCTGCACACCCATCATCTGCACCAGGTTGGCTCAACATGCAGCCATTGGAGGGAAGTCCTCTCCTGAGGGATACCTCTCCCATCCAAGGAGCTCCTGCTAGAAACCAGGCAACATGCCCACTGTGCAGTCAACACCTATGCAAAGAGCATAGCAGCAGCCTCACCACTGCAGTGGTTAAAAGCAAGGAATCATAGAAAAATTGAGGCTGGAAGACATCTCTACAGACCATCTCATACAGCATCTCTGCTCAGAGCAGCATTGACTAGACCTAGCTGCTCAGGATATTATCCAGTCTAGGGTGGAATATGTCCAAGGACATTGACTTCTCAACCACTCTGTACAGCCTTTTCCAGTGGTTAGCCACCCTCCCTGTAAAAAAGTGGGGTTTTTTAAATGTTTAAATGGAATTACCTGTGTTTCACTTTGCTTCTGTTGTCTCTTGTCTGTTGGCTGGATACCACTGAGAACTGGCAATGGAGTCTGGCTCCGTGTTTTTTTGCTCCCTCCAACAGGCATTAATACACATTTATAAGGTCTCCCTGAGCTTTCACTCCTCCGAAATCATAAAATGCCAGGTTGGAAAGGACCTCAAGGATCATCTGGTCCAACCTTTCCTGGCAGATAAAGAGCCTAGACAAGGTGGCCCAGCACCCTGCCCAGCTGAATCTTAAAAGTGTCCAATGCTGGGGAATCCACCATTTCCCTGGGGAGGTCATTCCAATGGCTGATTGTTCTCATTGAGAAAATTTTTCCGCTTGTGCTCTCCAGTCTCCCCTGGAGTAACTTGTACCTGTTACCCTTCATCTTTTCCATGTGATTCCTTGTAAAAAGGGAGTTTCCATCTTCTGTGTAGAAACCCTTTAAATACTGGAACACGCTGATAAGGTCCCCCCCTAAGCCTTCTTTGCTCAAGGCTCAATAAACACAATTCTTTCAGCCTTTCCTCACAGGACAGACTTCCTTTGACCATCTTGGTTGCCCTTCTCTGGACCCTCTCATGCCTGTCCACATCTTTTTTGCATAGTGGGGACCAAAAACGAACACAGTATTCCAAGTGTGGCCTGACAAGCACTGAGCACAATGGGATAACGACTTATCTCTGCTGCTGATGTTCTTATTGACACAATCCAGCATCCTGTTGGCTTGCTTTGCCACTGCAGCACACTGCTCATATTGAGCTTGTGGTCCATCAGGAGCCCCAGGTCCATCAGGAGCCCCTTTCTGCAGAGATGCTCCCCAGCCAGGTAGATCCCTGTGCTGCACTCCTGCATTATGATTTTCCAGGTGCAGGGCCTTACACTTGTCCTCGTTGAACTTCGTAAGCTTCTTGTTAGCCCACTTTTCCAGGCTATCCACGTCTTCCTGCAGGAACGTTCCCCCCTTCCAAAGTGTACATTTCCCCAATAAGTCTGGTGTCATCAGCAAACTTTGTCAGGGTACAGCTGATCCCATCATTCAGATCACTTACGAAGATAGTAGACAGTCTTGGGCCCTGCATCTATCCCTCGGGGATGCCACTTGTCATAGGCTGCCAGTTTGAAAAGGAGCTATTTGCCATCACCCTCTGGGTGCAGCCTGTCAGCCAGTTCTCACTCCACCACACAGACCGCTTGTCTATACTGCCACAGATCAGTTTCTCTAGAAGGAGACTGTGGGGAACCATATCAAAAGCCTTGTGGAGAAATTCAGGTAGACAGCATCCACCACCTGCCCCATATCAACCAAGCAGGTTACTTTGTCATAGAAGGCCATCAGGTTTGTTGCCTTTGGTGAACGCATGCTGTTTTTTCCCAATCACGTGCTTTGTCTGACTTGTGATAGCCCCCAGTAGGATTAGTTCCATAACTTTCCCAGAGACAGGTGTAAGACTGATGGGTCTATAATTTCCTGGATCCTTCTTTAAACCCTTCCTGTAGATGGGGCAGAACGAACATCCTGAGCTCTCTATCAGAGATATTCCAGTCCCTTCATCATCTTCACAGCCATTTACTGAACTTGCTTCAGTGTGTCCAGGTCTCCCTTGTTCTGAGGAGGATGGGACTGGCCACAGGTTCCCAGATGTGGTCTTATTAGATTTGAGCAGAAGAGAATAATCACTTCTGTTGGTGGGCTGGCAACACTCTTCCTAACTCAACCCAGTATGCTATTGGTCTCTTTTGCTGCAATGGCACATTGCTGTTCAGTGTGAACTTCATGTCCACCCTCCTCCCCAGGAATTTCTCTGCCAAGCTACTTTCCAGCTGGTCAGCAATCAGACTGTACAAGTGCACGGGGTCATTCTTCCCCAGGTGTAGGACTTGGCACTTCCCTGCACTGAACTTCATTGGCTTCCTGTTCTTCCATTTCTCCAGCTTGTTGAGGGCCCTTTGAATGGCAGCACACTCATCTGCTTTATCAGTCCCTCCTACCACCTACAGACTTGCTGAGGATGATCTCTGTCCCATCATCTAGGCTATTCACGAACATGTTAGACAGCATTTCCCCAGCATCAATCCCTGGTGCACACCACTGGTGACCGGCCTCCCAATGGGTCTTATGCCACTTATAGCAGAGACTGTCGAAAGCCTTACTAAAATTCAGATAAACAACATCCGATGCTCTTCGCTCATCCACTCAACCAGTCTCATTTTGGCGGGGCATGAGTTTGGCCACATACAATTTTCACTTCATAAATCCAGACTTGCTCCCATTTGCCTTCTTGTCTTTCACATGTCTGGAACAGCTTTTCAGGATTAGCTGCCTGATCATATCCCCAGGGATCGAGGTCAGGCTGATCAGCCTATGGTTCCTCAGATCCTCCTTCCCACTCTTCCTGAGCATACAGGGATGCTTGCTTTCTTCTTGTCCTCAGGAACCTCCTGCAAACCATCATGACCCTTCAAAGATAACTGAGTAGTCTTGCTACAACATCAGTCAGCTCCCTCAGCATCCATGGATGTACCACATGAGACCCATGGACTTTTGTATGTCCAGTTTGTTTAAATGTTCCCTAGCCTAATCCACCCTTACTGAGGGTAAGTCTTCCTTGCCCTGCACTTTCCCACTGGTCTCAGGAGCCTTGGGATTGCTCATGGCAGGTCTTACCATTGAAGACCAAGGCAAAGAAGGTAATCTGTACCTCAGCTTCTCCACATCCTTTAAGACCATGTCACCATTCGCATTCCGCAGCAGGCCCACATTCTCCCTAGTCATCCTTTTGCCGATGATGTAGCTGTAGAAACCTTTCTTGTTGCCCTTCATGTCCCTTGCCAGACTCAGCTCATATAGGCTTCAGCTTCCCTAAGCCCATCCTTGCACATTTGGATAGCGTCTCTATATTCCTTCCACCTCACCCAGTTCTGCTTCGGCCTCTTGTGTGCATGCTTTTAACTGTTAACTTAAATCAGAAGTTCCTTTTTCATCCATGCAGTGCTCCTGCCACATTTTGCTCTTTTTTTTTTTTTTTAAATGATTGTTGGGAAGGTTTATTCTTTAAATTGGAGGAAGCAATCCTTGAAAATCCACTACCTCTTCTGGATCATTTTTCTCTCCAGGACTGTATCCCATTGAAGTCCAATCCAAGCAGGTTCTGGAACAGGCCAAAGTCTGCTATCCTGAAGTCCTTGCTTGTTGATACTGCTGTTTGCTTTTATTCCCCTCCTTTCTGGCTCCCAAACACCACCATCTTGTGGTCACTGCAGCCAGTGCTGTCCCCAGCCTTTACATCCCCAACCAGTTCTTCCTTGTTTGTAAGAATCAGGTCCAGCAGAGCATGTCCCCTCATCAGCTCACCATTTCTGTCAGGAAGTTGTCACTAGCACACCCCAGAAACCTCCTGGATTGCTCATGCTTGGCTGTCTTCTCCCTCCAGCAAGTATGGCAGTGGCTCAAGTCCTCCATGAGAACCAGGGCCTGCAAATGTGAGGCTTCTTGCAGTTGTTGGACAACAACTTTAAGTGTTTTATCTACCACTTCTTCCCAGTCAGGGTGTTTATAACCATGATGCCGCCCACACACTGGTCTGTCCACTACCTGTAAGCTCTTGCTGGCTTATCACCTGTCTCAAGGCAGAACTCCCAGCATCCTCACTGCTCTCACACTGGAGGGGCTCACAGAAACTCCCCTTTCCCGCTGTTCCAGCCCATCATTCCTCAGCAGCCTGTGTCCATCCACAGCGGCACGTCAGTTGCATGAGCTGTCACAACAGCTCTTCATGACCACAACAAGAATGCAGCACTGAACAGCGCACAGACCTCCAGTTTCTCCTGGTTGTGCCCCTTGCTGTGGGCAGCGTACAGGCACTTGAGAGAGATGCCCAGCTGTGCCCATTTCCAGAGAAATGTAGGAGAGCTTTCCTCATACTCTTGGCTAACAGGCATTTCCCTCTTCACATGTGAATGCACGTGGGATGGGTCACCTTCAGCCCTGCTCTGTTTCTCAAGGTCTCAACATAACCCAGTTTATCATAGGTTCATAAATGCACATTTCCACATTTTTGTTACATTTTAGGTTTTTCCTGTCACTAATGTCTTAAGTTATATTCAGCATTTTCTTCCTTTGTTTTCACCTCATAGTGACTTTAAGTTTAGCATAAATGATGGTTTAAGTTAGAATGGATTCAGATGCAAAGAGAGATGGGATGCATGAATCCACTTGCAGCAGAGCAAAACAGCCTTCAAATTCGTCTTTTTGGGGGAGCAATTATTCGAGCAGAAGTCAAGGTTTCCTCAAAGGGAGGTGCAACCATACACTGCTGGTAAGACAATCTGAAGCGAAGCAAAGCAGAGTTCCTTGAAATCACACAACCACCTGTTTCACGTGGACAGTATTTCAATTTGAGTCCCCTTGCAGTGTTTTCTACAAACAGAATCGAATCATCATTCTGTACGGAAACTGGAGGACATACCTATCGTGTGAAGGAATAATTATCAGCATTCATCTTTCCTATATTCAAGAAAGTTAAACTAGTGTTCAGTAGTAAGGGGAATGAGGTACTATTTATATCATTGCCTTCCCAACTCAACCATTTGATTCAGCATCAGCTACCCAGGCAATATTCATCTCACAAAAATCCTTTGATTCAAGGAGCACCTAACTTGCAGCACTCTGAGATCAATTTGTATTACTCACTACCCACTTTACCGGAATGTTTGTTGAATGTATTTCTTGTGGTATGTCTTGGACAGATGCCCTAGCAGTATGGAAAGCCCTTTTAGGACTACCTAGCCTGCAGCCAGGATCATCAGCTGCTGGCAGATCTTTATGTGTCCGATTGTGTCTTGCTCTCTTACCCCACTGTCCCTGAAGGGATTAAAGAAAGAGGAAAGGGTCTTGGCAGCCTTTTTGGAGGTCATTGTACTTCCAGAACCAGGAAGAGAGACTCGTTGACTAGCATGCTTTTGCAGCAGGCTTCTGTGGTCTCAGCTTATAACGGAATTCAAACATTATGGAGAGACATGAACAAAGAGCAAAGCGGTATCCTGAAGACTGCCCATGTCCTGTATCAGGAAAGCATGTGGGAGCAGTCCTAGGTAGTTACCAGCCCATGCCAGCACATTTGCCACACTCTGCTCAATGTCTGCCCAGGGGACAGTCAGGACAGCAACAACAGGAGAGTCATAAAACGGCAATGCGGGCCCAGTCTTTCCATCTGTCCTTCCTCTGAGGTGTTCACAGGGTGCTTCCTCTCCGTTGCTTCAGTCATGCAGAGTGTAGTCAGCACTCCTAAACTGAAGCAAGTCCTGCTCAACTACCTCAAGACTCCTGTTTAGTACCTTTGTGCTTTTCCCCCATCCGAAAGCCATGTTGCATTCTCTCCTTACAGCTGTGACAGAGAAGGCACCGCCTCTAGTGCTATCCAAGAGTCCACAAGGCTCTCAGCACACATCGTATTAGAGGATAAGCAAGGCTCTCAAGGGGATGGGAGGATACCAGATTACACCCTGCAAGGACCTAGTTAGAAACAGATGGCTATCTGCCAGAGCCACCATGAGGAAACGTTAAATTGCAGCATTACAAATGTTCCCAAAGGTACCTGCATTCATGTTACTGATGTAATGCAGTCAGCGCAGGCTTGGAGCAAGCAAAAATGAACCCCAAACTTGGATACCTGCTGCAAAAGGGCAAACTCTGACAGTTGTAAAAATGCAGCAAGGGAACCTCTGGTTTAAAAACAGCCATGTTTCCAGACATCAGCACAAAACCTAGGACACCTCTCATCACCTCTTTCACAGCTAACAAGGAAGAACTAGTTCTGAGTTCCCAGCCATCGGGATCCAGCTCAGCCAACAGAGGAGCTCAGCCCTGCTGTCTCTCCAGACCTGCTGTGACAGCCACGCATGGTCTGTGGCTAGCTTTCTGTTCTCCCACACTCTCCATAGTGTTCAGGAACACAGATACGGTTCCAACAAGGGAGATGCTTCAAGCTCTCCACTCAAACAGATCACCTACAAGTCAGACAGCTACACCAACCATCAAGTGAATGCCTTCAAACGTGAATGACTCAAAACCAGGAATGCCACATTATTTGACAAGGAGACTTGTGGTCCTGGCAAGTTGATTCCAAGCTGGCAGCCACCAGGAGACACATGCTAGTGCAGAAAAGCCAAGGAATAAGGGAAGAAGCTACCACCATACTAACATTCTCTGCTGAACGCTACTCCATCTCCTTGTCCCTTGCACACTTGCTAAGCTGAGGAGTTGCAACTCTTGCTTGCATGGGTCCTTCCTCACCTTGGCAAGTCTTCAGTCTTGTGGCACTGCAACTCATGTCACTGCAACTCATGACAAACTAGAGTGCCAAGTCTAAAGCAAGCACTGTCAGGCTTATAAGTAACAGTACACATAATAGTTTCGCTGTAGGAAAAAGATGACATTAAACCCCACCCTGAAGAGATGACCAAGCCATACACACACAAGTTAACCTTCTGTAAGGTCCCAGGACAACCCACCAATATCCTCCCCCAGAGTTAGAAATGCTGAGACAGAGACCAGAGCTCTACAGTCATACAAACATTCTAGCCAGAACTCCTGTTTCTGGGAAAATGCCCTGCAACCTTCCACCTTTTGCAAACATAACTTCCCAGTCTGCATGCAGATGCAGGAAAATAAGGGGCCCTTAGTTTATGCCACAGCTTCCACTTCTCCCCGCATTAGCACACCAGAGCATGCTACAGTACTTTTCTCAGAAATCCATGGCACAGGCAGAGGCAGTGTTATGAACCACGTACAACTTCACAAACACAAAAGCCATTTCTGAACTGTAACTGATTCTTACCTCTCCCGTTTTGTTCCCTTCCATTCTGACCACTCCTGGGATGCTCTCCAAGTAGCCTTGCAGTGTGCCATATCCTAGGTGCCTGAAGGGAATCCAGTCACCAGTCAGGGATTTGTATTCACCCTGAAGTTCCGACAGAGGTACTCCATTTTTAAAGGGATGAAGAACAGCTCGCACTGTCTTTGCAATAAGTTCAGGGTCCTGCATCTTCACCTATAGCCCCTCCACCCCAAAAGAAAAAAAGAAAAAGCATTCTTACATACACAGGGTGAAAATACTAACTTTTACTATGCAACCTCCCTCCCCAATCAAGCAAGGATTCAGTGGTCTTCTTTGGAGACCTTCATACCTCTGGGTACCCTTGTAGGTACTGCCAGCCAAGCAGAAATTAATACACAGGGCATGACACTGTGTACGGGATGGCCCTGCCAGCCAATCACCACACACCATGTGGCCAGAAGAGGGGCAGGGATGCCAGGAAACTGGCCCATGTCACTTCCTCCAGGGCCAGGACTTCCACCTGCCGCCCCACACCTTGGTGACCAGTGCCCCTTCCTCTCCTGCCCCATGGCGACACTGGTAGCTCATTCATGGACACTTATCCCTCACATGAACCCACATCCCCACACCAACACCAATGGGACACGTGTCAGCTCCGCCATGGAAAATACACGCACCCAGGCCATGCCACGTCTTACTCACAGGTGCACAATGCCTCGAAGCACACAGATGTCTCTTCAGAGAGAAAACTCCACAGAAGAGAAACCCACTCCCTGCAAGCCGGGGGCTGCCTGCAGCAGAAGCAACACAGAGCCAGGGCCAACACCACCCCGTCTCATAACCAGGTGGCCACCCTGTCCGGAGAAATATGTGCCCACCACTGGGGCACTGGTAAAGGTGTGAGCAGGCTGCTGCTTCAACTCCAACAGCTCCTTCGCTGGTGCCACAGGCTGCTGTAGCGCTGGTGGGACACTTCGGTAGACCTATGTGCCAGCAAGGGCTCCCACCTGGGAAGGCTGGGCAGCGCAGGAGGTGGTTTCCAAGCAGGTGGCCAGAGCTACCTAGAGAGCCCTCACACCCCCTCAGCTCACAGGGGAGCACACACTCAGGCCTTCTCCAGGGCCAGACAGACACACTCACAAAACGCAGCACAGCCCCAGGCACAAGTGCTGCCGGGCAGGCGTTCTTCTCCCAGACCCTCACTCTCCACAGGGACAGTCTCGACAGAGAAACCTCCCCACCACCACCATGGACCAAAGCCGGATGGAGCTCTCACACAACTCAGGACCTACCCTGCTCTTAAAGCCTCCGCTGCATGCAGGGACAATGCCTAACACGGAACTGCTCGTGTCCTTCAAACACCTCAGCTTCACCCCCAAGCAACTAATGCCCAACATGAGCAGTCACTGGTTCAGGAGAAGGTCACCTCACTCTCCTCAAGCCCTGGGCAAGGAGGCACAGCGTTAANTTTCAGGAGAAGGCCACCTCACTCTCCTCAAGCCCCTCATCAAGCTCACGATACAAGCGGACAGGCCCTCACCTTCTCACACACAAAGGCAACCAGGTGCCGCTCATGTACCTGCACGGTGCTTGCTCCAAACGCAGCAGCACCAGCCCACCACAGGACGCTGGTCTGTGCAGCTCTTGGCAGAAGCAGCCGCTTGCCCATCACTGATTCCCTCTTTTAGGGGAAATCACCCCGAGCTACATACCAAGTCCAAAAGGAAGAGAAACCCCAATCCTCACCACATTGCAGATGCCGTGACACACATTTCCCCCGATGCATGGACACCAACACTGTCTCTACCTTCCTGCACCCAAGTCCACGATGGCCCAACCCAGGTGCTGGGCAAGGAGGCACAGCGTTAAGTCCTATTCTTCACCCCTCCTTGAACGGTTTTCCTTTATGCACGCACAGCACTCAACTAACCTGACCGTGTCTCTGCCTCTGTACATGTGTATTTACACACAGGTACACCCACACACCTACACTTAATCCACAGACACCTGTATATACAGGCGTTTACACAAGCACGGTTCCTTACCCCAGCAACTCCTGCCCGTGCCGGTACAGTGTGTTTCACTGACGGATCCTGGAACAGCCCCTACCACAGCTGCCTTCACAGCATCCCTGCTCAGCTACGGGGCATGGCGTTTCTGTGCCCAGGAGGAGGAGCACACGCTGCACACACGCGCTTGCACACCTCCAGATGGCAATGGGCGGCAGCCACCCAGGGCATTTAGATCCTTCCCTCATCCTTTCAGAGGCTTAGCAGGTGGCAAACACAGCTCCACAGAATGCCCCTCAAAGAGCCAGAGGGGGTGGTGACCACCCGTCAGAAGAAAAGACCCAGGGAGCTTGTTATCTCCTCTGCATCCACTCAGTGTCATGGTGACATCATGTGTTGGACAAATGCAAAAGTCTTTACTTGGTATTAAAGTTTCATTTGTATAAAAAAAACAAACAACCCCCAAACACTGAAGTGCATCAGAACCGCAGTTTTGTCTGCAACTGTGTCCAAGTCACATACTCAAAAGAGGTATGGAAAAGTCAATGAGAAGCATTTGCGGGGCCTTTTTCTCTAGTCTCTCTTTGAAATAATTGCCCAAATTGTTATCTCACTAATATGACCCTTGAAAGTCCTCTAACCTGAAATACCTGAATTTAACTTACTGCTCAGGAAAAATTAATGAAATATCTACTACAGCTGGGAAGAGTGACAATGAATATAATCTCAAAATAACCTGGGAAGTCAGTTTCAAGAGTTGATTCAATAGAGGAAACTTCAATAAAAAAGGAAAGGGGGTGAAAAGGCAGGACTGACAACATCAAGCCACTGTCAGATTGTTCTGTGGTAGAGAAATACTAAAGAACTGAGTTCAATCAGAAGTGGCGAACAGGATACCATAAAATATATTCTCCTAAATTATTTTGTGGGAGCAGCCGTGAGGACAATTCACTTAGTTAAACGAAATGACAGGTACAAAGGTTAAACTGAATGCAGTCTTCCACTTACACCTGAATGACGTCCCCATTCCTACAGCCAGCAGTAACGCCGAAGACTTGCAAGGCAGTAACGAGAACAGCAACAGACGGACACATTAGCAGACAGCTATACGGCTCAGGATGGCGCCTGAAGCTTTTTTAAAGTTGTTTTTGCAGTCAGCTGCTGTAAGGTTAGGTCATTGAACAGTTACAACATTCACCCGGCGGCGCACTGCACCCAGACGGGAGGACAATTCCTTGGAAACAGCCCCAGGAGCCTCCACCTCTGAGCCAGGACACACCACTCAAACCAGCCTTCTCCGGCAGCCGAACAGAAAACTTTTCCCCAATATGCTTAGCACAGACTACCGGCCTCCAGTTGCAGAACGGCCTCCGTGCTGCAGATTGTTACTCAGGCCAACGGAAAAAGAAGGAAGGGAGGGTACTTTTCCTGCTTAGAACAACTCCCTCACAGCCATACTTTCAGAAGACTACAAAACACAACCCCGTGGAACACAAGTCCCCTCAGAAGGCACAAAGTAGTCGCTGACCCGCTGAAGTCGGGACACTTTCGCTGTCACCACGGGACCACCGAGGAGCAGCAGCCTCTCGCTGACAGCCAGAGCCTGGCCCCCCACATTGCCTCTCCCCCCAGCCCGGGAGGGTTACGCCCGGCGGGGCTCCGCTGTTTCCTTACCACCCCCTCAACCCAGGGGGCTTTCCCACACCAGCCGAAGCCGCT
>VXAK01020980.1:355-28975 GCA_013399435.1 Arenaria interpres
CACCAGAGTAGGTTTAATCTCTGGTACATTCTGTAGGGTGAGGCTGTGTAGACTGGCCATAACAGGAGAGGTAGTTTACCTGGAGGTAACCCAGAAAATGAAGAAAGAATTGCCCCCACTGGTTCTTCAGACAGACACAGTATCTCCCAGGTCATGAGGAGAAGAGGCTGCAATTTATCCATTTCTCTCTGAATTCTAAACACTGTCAGTGGTCAGGCTTTTGTAGGCCAAGAAAACAAAACAGTTCATGGTTTCTCACTTACTTCATCCATACTTACTTATTTCAGAGGAACCTCCTTACGATTTGTATCAATTCTGGGAAGATTTTCATAAAATGACATTAATATATCAACAAAGTCACAAAGACACACTTTTTTTCACATTGATTTTCCTTTTGCAGAGACCAGGAGAAGAAATAAAATTTTCCCTACATTTCTCTGGCTTGAATTGTCAGCTCTTCAACAACAGTCAGATGATACCTTTAGACTCTTGGCCTATGTCAGCTCCAATGGTGAGCCAAAACAATCCTTTGACAATGATAGAGGCTGATTATTCACACTGTAAAGGAGTACGAGTGTCCTACAGCTATATCATTTTTCAAGAGTGATTTGCTTATTGGTGAAGCAGTGCTTGACTTTGCTATTGTTCTTATCTTTCAAAAATGTTATGCATTGGTAGGAGTCTTTCCAGGTGTACAGAGAAACGTGAGAGTGAAAAAAACCACTTGCAACAGAAGGCTTCTGAAACTCAACATTTTAACCTTTACTAGGCAAATACTGCTTATGTCTTCTTGATAATGAGCACATTTGTTATCAAACTGCACAAAGGCCACATTATAAAACATACTGAAGATGTGTAAGAAATTTGCAATTTGTGGCTTGACTTATTGATCTTATCCCACTTTGATGATTTAAAGAGTTTTTCCAAGTTTAGTACTACTGCTGGTGAGTGGATTAATACCACACTATTTCTTATTTTGCCACTGCTAAATATTAACTTTATTCGTATGGCATACAATTACCTTCAAATAGAATCGAAGCTGATAAAGAATTGAAAGTCTCCTTTTGTCTCTCTCTTAAAAAATCTCTGTATACATGTGTCTGCATATGTCTGCATGTGTTTCTGCAGACTCTGCTGCCATTTAATAGGTTATAAAAACTCCATCTTGTTGCAATGAACATAAATAAGCCAAGGGGAAACATTTTCAATCTAGTTCATACTGATATTTTTCATCGAAAAAGATATTAATGGCAGCTTCTCAGAATCACAGCCACATCTGGAGTTTGGATTGATTTAGCAATGAATCTGAATTTCCCAGCTACTCTTCACCTTACAAATACAGACAGTGGAAAACTTTGATTTGAACATCCCCTGGCAGAATTCATCGGTTTTGAGACTGTTGGAAACAAAGTTGGTTGCAACCTTAAGTCTTGAAGGTAGAAAACATCTGCCTGGTGAAATTATTCACTGCTTACTGGAAAAGGGCATTTCTGTAAATTCCAGCTTTTTGTTCACTCTCAGCACAGAAAATGTTCTTGTCTACATTTTTGTAACGGTTTATTAATGTGCTCTGACTATGCATGTTGGAGTCTTTTAACGTTGCTTGATATGAGTGTGCCTTTTGACACATTTGATTATAATAGCAACCCACTTGATCATGTCTAATGTTCTCTGAGCTTAGGTGGCTCTACATTTTAAGTTCATTTCAATCCTATTTGACCAACACATCAGGGATATTTTATCTTTTTTTCCATAAGGAGAGTTCTCTTGACCTCCTTTGCTCAGAAGTTATTTATGGGAAAGTTCTTTCACCAATTCAGTTCTGAATTCTTTGTTTCTGTACAAGATCTTCCACCAAAAACAGAATTGAAGGGGAAGGATGACACTCCCAAAGAACCAAGAGGAATATATGTCGGTTTCTTGAGAATTCCATCTTGACATCTCACTTTGAGTCCACTGACTTTAACAATCACATAACTTTAATTTGCATAGTAATATGATGCATTAACATAATTCATATTCTCCTTTCTGTGTCGAGACTACTTGACTACATTTTTGTGAAATGCAATAGTGTGAAGAACCACAGCACATTAAGGGTATAATAAAATCTCAATAATTTCTAAGGGAAAAATCTGCTCTCTCAAAAACTCCTCACTCCCAGGAAATAAGAGAACTGAGAAAAAAAAAAGAAAAAAAAATGACTGAGGATTATTTTGAGTGAGACAGTAGGAAACAAAGCAAGAAGGGCTGTATATCACACCTGATACACAAATGACAAGTGACAAGAACATACAGACAGAGGTTTTCCTAACAGGTAGATCACAGTTATGTCTTCCTGTCCAGAGCAAGAGACGGTGCTAATGCTTGGAATTAGGCCCTGAAGACTAAGCGAGGAAAAACTGGGCACTCTTCTCTGCCAGGTAAATAGTTTATTGCAGTCCGGAACCCTGCAGGATGCATTACAGCCCTCTACCCT
This sequence comes from Arenaria interpres, assembly GCA_013399435.1. Taxonomy (NCBI): domain Eukaryota; kingdom Metazoa; phylum Chordata; class Aves; order Charadriiformes; family Scolopacidae; genus Arenaria; species Arenaria interpres. The sequence continues at coordinate 2,832 of VXAK01020980.1, forward strand.
GACCATCTACCTGATATGATTTTCTCCTAAAGAGACATAGGGAAGGCAAGAAGCAAGAAAATGCTTTCTAAAGGGGCAGGAGAGAAAGGTAACTTTGTTTTGGGTAAAAACAAGAAAGAAAGAAAGAAAGGATTTTATTAGGAGTAAGAAATAAATCAAATTCCATATAGTATAAAATTAAACTTGTGGTCTTTCAACATATGGAAATAATCTAAAAGTGTTACATTGCATTAAAAGCTATCCCATGAAACAACTTCGGGTTCAGAGAAATGGATCAATAGACAGAAAAAAGGCTAGAAAATTCAAAACCAAGCTGTGAGACAGCCAGAGTGAACCTTGCTGTGTGAACTGTACTACATCAGTAGGACAAGATCAGCTGCTAGCAAGTCGCACTTCCAAAAGGTATTAAATCAATGTGATTTGATCAGTCCTTTGAACCTTATGAGGTCCTCCTGCCTTCTCTTAAAACATTGTCCACATCACAGGAATGATGGATCTATTTGTTTTGATGAATTTGACATTACTGTGTTCCAGCTTTAATCCTCCTTACCATGCTGAAGAAAAGGCTGGGACAAAACTTTTGTTCCCTTGAACAGAAAAGGGAACAGAAAAGGGGATCCAGAAAAGGGTCTTTTTTCCTCAAGCTGCCTAGTGAGACCTGCTTCATCCGAGCAGTCACGCACACAACTTTCTACAGATTATTCTTGTGACTGTTTCTCACTTCAGGTGAGAAGATTATGGGATAAACATAAAGAAAATTTTCCTTTTGGTTTGAAGACAGGATTGATAGTGTACAAAAAATTAGACCTGTCCTTAAACACTTCTTTTCTTCACTGTCCTCTTCAGTTTTTAGGTGACCCAAAACCCAATGTTCATGGCTTAAGCTGCCTCTTGCCGAATGAGAAAGGCTTTTGACACCACAAAACCAGATTAATTTGCCATAGTATTTTCAGAAACACAATACAAAGACACACAAACTGGATGTCTACTTGTAGGGTTCAAGTTTTGACCAAATAAGTAAACCTGTTAGAAACCTGTAGTTTCACTGAGATCTTGTCTTGGAAACAAATCAGCTCTTGACAAAAAAACCCAACAAAACTGTAGTGTTTTTGTAATCTGGACTGGATATTTGTTAAGTAGAATTGCTAAGGGTCTTTCATGTCAGATGAAATAATAAAGTACCTGAATTGCTACTGGCCTACAGGAATATAGTCCTTCCCCTCCCTCATAATTTTTTTGTTAGCTCTTAAAATATTACATGGAAAAGTATGTAATCCAGAAGTTACATAATTTACAGATGCCATACAGACCTTGAAAAAAAACTTGTGTTGAGAGAACACTTTTCTAAATTTCTAAATTACCTAAATTTCTCAGTAATGTACTGTCAAGAGCTAGGATGAGACCCTCTCTCCTCCTTGTGTATTGACCATAGAATTTGGACATCGTCTCCAGTATTCCCCTGTAATTCCCATGTCCCATGTGGGCAGGGCAGAAGACACCGTCAAATTGTGATCCAAACGCAGCAGATCTGTCTCACAAGTGTAGATCACATGGGCAAGATTGCTTGCTTAAATTACACCTAAAAGCCTCAAGCAAAAACAGGTTAAAGCAAGGTATAACACCAAGGAACTGAAAATCAGAAGAGACAGAACATCATCCCCATTTTACAGTCTCAAGACAGAGTGATTAAATTCTTTGTGGTCAAATGAGGGCACAGAGGACACCTTTGGCAGAGGTAGAAATATACAGAGATCACTTTCTTTACCATTAAATTAGCCTTTCCTTCTGGCTTTTTGACAGCAACTGACTCAATTATTCTTTGGGATTAATTTCCTGTATATATAGCCTTTTTTTCATTTATTTTCTTGTTTGTATACTGTTTTCAGTGTCTATAAATGCATTTTTTATTAGTGAATTAATTTCTGAATAATGTTGAGGGAGTAGATGATAATTTAGTGTGAGCTAATTAACAAAAGGTATGAGCTATCAACCCAGCACAAGACACACTGTTGTCTCCTTACTGGAGAGGTTCATTTTGAAATGTTAAAACTAAATGAAAGGCAAAGAATAAATACTTCCATTTTATATAGATCTCTTTCTTTACATACGTCTTTAGATATGCATGTATATGCATAAACATCACTGTCCATTCATCAGACAAATGAGAACACATCCCTTTGTTGTCCCAGCTGATCAAAATATGTAGATTCTTATTTAAACAATTGCAGAACTGTGCAGCATATCAGCTGATGGATCTGCAAAACCATGGTGGTAGAATGAGTAATTTGCACTAGCACTTACACCAACTTGCACTGGATAGGTTCAAGTTTCTCATGATACAATAATACTTTGTTGTAAGGTGTGTACACACCTTGGAAAGGTGTCAGCACGCTGTTGCAAAGGTCTTTTTATTGTTTCCACTGCAAAGATTTTCCTTCCTGCCTTCTATGCTTTCTGCATGCTCTCCAGCCTTTCAGCCTTTCCAACCTGCCTTAACACTTCTTTCCTTCCTTTCTTTCTCTCTCTCTCTCTCTTTCTCTCTTTCTTTCTTCAGCGCAAGGGAATATAATGATCTGCAGCAGTTGCTGGTGCCAGCTCTATCTATATGTGGACTGTGTTTGCAACAACTGAATGTGCCTGTCATGTGATTTAGCAGAAGGCAGGCATCCAGCCCACTCAGATCAGTTCTAAAGGGAAAGGAGGTCTCCCCAGTGTGGGCAAATAGTTACTGACTCCCACCCAGAGCCTCAATTAACCAGCAACATCTTCAGGACATTAAATTTACTTGCCGCCTACAACAGAAAAACAGAGCTGAAGTGAGCAAGCCTGAACAGTTCTTGCACATTACTATCAGAGAGTCCGGGTTGTCTTATGCCTTGACATTTTTAGAACAGGACCTTCCCCTCTCTTTGTAGGTTCCTGGATGTTGTGCAGAACCAATCTCTTTCATCTTGTCAGAGCAGCTGTATAGTCTGTGGTGGACTATGGATCCTGCTCCACTCTTCCTCCCACATACTGCAGTTTTCAAACTGCTTCAGTCCAGTTTATCATATCTTAAAAACAGGTAATGTATCACTTGTTTCAAGGACTTTCTATTTCCTCAGTTTCTTGCCTGACAACTGTCCAGGCAGGGTTTTGGGGATCAATAGCACTATCTAGTAGCAGTGCCTCTCACTGGTTATGTGAAGCACTGTAACTGCAATGCAAAGCCATTTACTTCACACTGTTCTGCAAAAGATGTGGAAGAATTTCACCTCTGATGAAAAAAAAAAAAAAACCAGAAAGGAATATGAGGAAGACAAAGAAGCCACCATGAGATTTTACTCACCAACAGGACAAAATGAAATACCTAAACCAAAAAAACTCACTGTTCAAGCTAAAAGAGAACAGACATCTTCCAAGCTTACCAGAAAGAGATGCTGAAGCACGAATCAAACACATCCATAAACCGATGAGCTTCTTTAGATGTGAGGATGACCCTAAGGTATAGCCATAATATCTGAAATACTGCAATGGTTAAGTTAAGATGGCTTTTTGAGTAAATCAGGAAGAATTTTGAAGAACATTTGTAAAATCAAGAAGTTGCAAAAAAAAAGAAACAAAGAGCAAGGATTTTTTTTTAAATTTTGTTTTTATTATTATTCAGAATTTTAACTTGGGGCATCATGTGAGCATACAACAGAGAAATCCATTTAAAAAAAAAAAAGCTTTAGGGAGTATATGATCACTGCCAAATACCTTAGTGTTTGTACTATTTTTGGCTATACGATAAAAGATCCATTCCACTTCAATATATTGTCATCAATTGGTTTGATTTTAACGTCCCAAATTATGAAGGGGTTTTCAGCACCAACAGCTGAGAAAAATCAATAGAATGAAATAGAAAAAATTAGTCCTTATGCATTTTGTTTGTTTGTTTCTTTCATTAAATTTCTCCGGTCCCTCTTCAGGGGAAAAATGGTAACTTTCATTGCATATCACAAACTACTGGTGAAGATACTGAGGACAAAGATAGCCATTTCATTGCTGATTGTAGCCAGAATACATAAATGATGCTGTGTTTAATTTTAAAAGTAATTATATAGGTGTACAAACCTGATTCTACTTATGCACAGGAAAATATTTAAGGGGAAAATTATTTCTGTGTCCCCACTTGATGCCTTTTCCAGAACAGCTAACAGCTCCAGAAACAAAATTCCATTTGCTAAATAATTATGAACTTTAGGGATGGTTACATTAAATAACCAAAAAGCAATTCAGACCTTTCTAATTCAGGAAACTGAAGCTGTCTTTAAAAAATAGCTGTCTCCTATGGGGAAAAGGTAGTAATGAAATTATATCATTAGCACAAAGATTAATCTGATTTCAAGAAGATATTCTTGGCCATCAGCTTAATATAAAGACATAGAACTGGAAAGTAATCATCTGACTCCAGAAATAACTACTGGCTTTGTCAGAAACCATAACACGTCAGCCATGGAATTGAATGACAAAGTCTCAGAGAAAGCTAAATGCTGAAACAAAAAAGTTACATATTTTGTAGTGGCTGATGTTTGACCTCCATGGCCATAAGTGATACACATGACGACAATCTGACGTAGTAAAAGAGATTTGAATAGATTTCAAATGGAAATGATGCCCAACTGGTAGTAGGGAGAGTTGAAAGAAAAAATGACAGTTGTTCTTCCTGAAAGAGCAACACTAATGAAAGCAGGTTTATGGAACATGTATAATACTAACCATGCGATTACTGGGGGTTTAGTGGTTATATCTGAGGAATGTTTTAATGGTTATATTTAAGGACCATTTGGGAAATGGTATGCTACACGAGAAAGCTCAGTTATTGTTTTATATCATATAAGATACCAATGTTGTACTTCTAGACAGCTCTACAAAACCATATGATGAGGAGAATTTATATGCTTTCTCTGTACATATTTGAAACATTTTAAAGTTTCTTCAGATTTTTTTTTCCTAAATTTTATTTTGTATAAACAGAAATATGGAAGTCACTGCTCTGCATTCCAAGCAAGTAAAATGTCATTTTGTTATTTGTTCACTGCTTCTCTGCATATTGCAAAATTGTAACACTACGTAGACTTATCTTTATTCATGACATCATAGGCTTGCTGTTAATTCAATCAGCAGAGAAGTTGGTAAATAAGGTACTTAGCTGTCTGCCCTCCTTATTGATTTATCAGCCTTATTTAAGGCAACTGAGCTGCAAAGCTGGGGATTGTTCTTACAGACACCTGCTCTGTTTGAAGTGGGACATACAAGCTAAAATTCTCAAAGCAGCCAACTTGTGGGATTGAAATGCATAGCACTCATGAACTTTATGGGAAAATGCACAGCTACACTATAAATTTTTTTGAAAGGTGAAAACAGAAACTCGTGCATATGATAAGATAGTGTTAGAAGAGCCCTCATAATAGATTTTTGGCTGAGCCTTTGAAGTCAAATGCAACCTGATCTTTACCTCTAAGTGAGATTTATATTTATCACTTACATGCTCATTTTTTCCCTGCTTTTTTTCAAATATCATCACTTGCCTTTACCCCATCCAAGAGGTGTTTGTGTGCATGCGTGAGAGAAGCTATTAGTCTGATCTACAAAGACTCTTACATCAGGAGGAAAAAAAAAAGAAAAGAAAGAAAAAAAAAGCTGTTTCATTTGGTCTGGGTGATTTTCTGTTAGTTTCCTTGAACCATTAACACTAATTCTCTTGGAATGGGCTCAGGCATTCCCTTTAACTCTGTTGTTACCAAACAAGTTGTTTTCTAGAAGTTTAAAAGAGTCATGCTGGGAAAAAGAGGAGCACACAAAATCAATCAAACAAACAAACAAACAAAGCAACTGTGCTTAATTTACAGTATTTTCATCTTGAGAAGGCTGTCAGATATTTCAACTAATCATCTAACAAAGTGCCTTCATAACTGTTCTGTGTAACAGGGTTGAGCTGATGGTGCTGTGGGAGTCTTAAATCAGTTTTTCATTGCTTTAGTCAGTCTGAATTGGTGTCTAGATGTTATTAGAATCTAGTTCTTTGTGTGTAATAAACACAGATTAGAACTGTGCAAAACTCAGCTTTCACAGCATTTATACAAAGATTTTCTTTGCTTTCCTTATTTGTGGGTTCTGTGATTCCCCAGATTTACTTTCTGTCTGACATTTCAATTAGGCTGCAAGAGGTAGGATAATCACTATAGTAGCTGGGAGAAAGGATCCTTTCACTCCCTTAGGGGTCAACAGTGTATTCAAGACTATAAATACAGAAACTACAGGCATCAGACAGGACTGAATCAAGTTTCATGCACTACAGCTAAGGAAGTAACATGGTCATTGAGAACTTGTAGATGACTGTACCAATTGCTATGGGCATCCAAAAGATAATGATCACATTTCCCAGGCCTATTTGGAAATTTTCAGTAGAGATCAGGTGGGCTTTTTCTTTTTCAAGAAAATTGTGGTTTTCAAGAATTGTGGTTTTGTTGGTCAGAAGTGTGACTTTTCTTCAAAAATTCCAATTTTTCATCAAAACACACCCAGATCATCTAACCTCAAATAATTTTGGGGAATGAAAAACATTGTTCTTGGAGGAGAAGAAGAGGCTGACAGACATGAAATATTTTTGTCAGAAAATTAAGATTAAGGGAATAAAAGAAAACTTCCCTTTCTCACTTGCCTCTTGCTCACACATTGGAGTATAACTCCCAGCTCATTCTCTCTCCATATCCCTGGGTCTCATTTATTTGCAGTGATGCCCTGAGATGGCCTGCAACCCTGGGACTCCTTTGTTCAATGCAGAGTCCAGTAGATCGGCATGATTTCTATCTGTTCAGACTCACCTGGTTCTGAGAGAAGTAAACCTACAACAGGAGAATGAGACTGTGGTTTTATATCAAAGATATATTCAGATACTTGCAAGCCCCTTCTTCAAAGAATCATGGTAGAAAGTGCACTCTCCAAGTTCTGCCTAGAAAAATGTCTTTCACAAAGCCCTTCTGTTCCCATTACTTAGTTGATGGTACCTCATCCAATGGGAGACAATAAACTTGGGAGGCCTGGAGAGTTTGGATATATTAATACTATACAACATCTTTATTCTTATCTAGATCTGAAGTAAAGAGAGACTGTGATATCCTTTGAAGTAATGCTGTCAAGATTTAGGAAAAGATATTTATTAAAAAGTTAAATTTTTGGAGCAGGGACCATCTGTTTGATGTATGTTTATGGAGCACCCGAGTGCTCCATAATGATGAGTTGCTTGTCTGCTGCTTAATACCTTGCATTCTTGTGATTTTAATAGCAGTTAATTGTAATAATTTGTACCTTATCTGAAAAGTGAGATACCTGGGGAATTTAGTTTGTGGAAAAAGGTAAAGCAAATTAAAACAACAGCAACAGCCACACACAAACAATTAAAGAAGGAAAAATTGAGAAGTTCAGTTCATCAGAAACTCTCTCCTGAGCAGCACAGTTGTGTTTTGTTTGTGGGGTTTTTTTAATGATAAGACAGATGGAAACCACAATGGAAATGGAATGGACTTAGAAAATAAGTGATCTTTTCAGCTGCGTTATGGCAAAGCAAAGAAAACCAGCTGAGCTTAATTGACAAGAATAGGACCTCATATCTTATTTTTGCAAATAACACATTTTGCCAGCACAATTTTCCAGAATTTACCTACATACATATGTTTATACTACCTAGATAGCTAGATAGATACATTCATACATATATACATGTTGTACTAATTGGTTAAGTTAAGAAAATGCATTGTGTTGGGAAAAAAAGGTTTTCACCTCTTAAAGGTCTTTGTCTTTATTGTGGTCACATCTCCACAGCCTTCAGTAATGTCTGAAAATAAAAGGTCATACCCGCTGCTCCCTGAAATCAGTAAGAGACATCTTCAATTACAGTAAAAATTACCTTCACAGGTGAGTTGCCATTTAAAACTTAGAATTTTTAGAATAACAAAGCTGAGGCAAAATCTTTCTCTAACATAAAACAGTTTCAGAGAAAGAATAGAGGAAGGGGGAAAATAATAAAAGTTTTTTCTGGCTTGGATTTTAGATTTTCCTCCCAATTCCTAATTAAAAAAAAAAAAATAGTGAAAAGACAATGAAAAAAGAGTTAAAATTTCCAGTGGTAACACAAGCCATGTTATCTTATCACCTCTAGTGCCATTGATTCAAATGTCTATCCGTGCATCATTATTTATTTTGAAGTAAATGGATGGAGAGTGTGAAGCATCCAATTGATACTACAAATGCTGGGCCAAATTCTGCTTAGTCACACAAACCAGGTTATCTGACAGAGTTTCAGATCTTTTTGAGAGAGAAAAAAATCACAGTTTTACATACATTTACACTGCATGTAAAAAAAGGTTTTCCTTAGCAGATTTTTTGTACTGCCTTGAGTAGGTTACTTATTATTTTTGTCATTTCTAATTAAAACATTAATTCCAGCATTTTCCAGTTCTAAAAGTGTCAGGGGCAAGTAGAAGTAGATTCAGTAGAAGATAGATCCTAGTAGAAGTAGATTCCAATTCAGCAGAAGTTCGGCTTCTAATTCAACTGTAATTAGAATAATCTTAATTCAATTCCCATTTGAGTCCAACTAAACTTCACAAAAATAGTTTGGGATTAGTTCCAATATAAGAAATAATATTACTTGTTGGTCTGAACTCTTTCTGACTCCCTAGCTGTGAGGAACAGTGTTTCAAAGACTTTGAAATACTGGGGGACTGTGGCAAGGGTGAGACCTCCTGAGTTCTGAAAATAACCAAATAGGTGTTTTCCCTGAGCAGTGCCAATGCAGGAGAACATATGAATTCAAGGAGAGATCCTTAGAGCAAGACTACAGGCAGCACATAAGGTTAGAATTAGGCTTATAAATTGGTGCATTTTATCAGGAAGGCAGCAGAAAAACTTTGTTTACACTCTTTACATTCAATTGGAGCTGAAACTTCAATTGACCAGCTCCCAAAAGCACCTGATAAACAAAGTAGGGAAACAACAACAACAACAAAACCCACTCACCTTTCTTGGCTGTGAGAAGCACATCAGAAACAAACGATGAGTCATGATTTGGTCCAGCAAAGGCAAGACTTTTTTAACACATACACTATCCACTATAATATCGTACAAAACATTCACACGTACTTTTAGGCATTCTGAGGAATATTGTTCATTTTAAACTGAATTGGGTAACAGGAATTAAGAAGTTGCTAAAATGCTATCATTTCTTTGATTAATAGATTCTTCAAGAGGCTCCTGCCTGCCCATGGAAAAGAGGTCAATTTAGAAATTGAAGCAAATAAACAAAAAAGTGAAATCATAGTTGGCTTAATGAACACTTCAGAGATACTTTATTAGAATAGATCTAGTTCTCATGGTTTTCTCTCTAGGTGCTGTTATTCTTGAATAAGCAACTTTAATTTCTTTCCCAGGCTTTTAAAGGAAGATGCCCTCTCCCTCCCTTTGTTTAAAGGATTGTAATTCCATTATAGCCTAATGCATTTAGTGATTACCGTCTCTTAAAAAATGCTACATAAAACACTCACTGTGCACTTGGTGATGCGAGATGATCATTTACATCCAGAGGGCATCTTTTTTAGTCCTTTGAATACCTGAGACAGAGTCCAAATGCAACAGACACAAAGAGCACCCAAAGGTAAACTAATACATTGTCATTACTTATGGTGACTTATTTCAACAGGTGGCTTTTTTTTAAACAGTTGTTCCCAACCTACCAGGCATTTCTGAATGACATCAGAAACTCAGACCGAGACTTTGTAAATGTGGTTGCAGATTTTTATGAGAGTGATTTGGAACAGGTTTTTCAACTCTATCTTTCAAAAAAGCTGCTTAATTGCATTCAAAGTATCTGCCAAGCAGGTAGATGGGGGTCTAATTCCAGGCCCTGCTCTTGTGCAGACTTCCCATACAATGCTGGGGGAAGCCATCGTACTCTGATCCCAGTCTCTAGTTAATGGCTCTGTTCTGTTTTGTTCCTGTTTTGGAGACAGAAACCATTAACTTGATTAGGTGCTCAAATATTGTGCTAACAAGGACCAATAAACACTTCAGGTTGAGCACTGTGTGAGACTAGTAGGTCAAACCATGATAGAGGATAGTGACCCTTTTTTATGTCTATACATGGCTAGAGGAGTGAAAGAAATCCCTTATATAGACATCCCTCATGTTATTTAATTCTGATTAGCGGTGAAGCATGTCTCTGAAGATGCTGCAATGACAAAGTCAACATGAGATCCTATAAAAGCCAATCCGCCTTTCGGTGGCCTTATGTCTAAACAACATTTCTCTGTGAGAAAGAAAGACATTCTCTTAGCCTGCAATTTATGAGGTCTCATAAGCTTCATAAGCTTTTCTTCCCCCTCCCCCTCCCTTAAAAATGAAAGTGTATTCTTGGAAAGTTATTAAAATGAAGAGAGTTCATACAATTTGCAAAGCACAAGCAATGTTCTGATCTTGTTCAATCACTTTAATCTTACAAGTTCTTCCTGAGGTGTGAGTGATGACCACCCCAGTTCAGTTCTGAGATCATCTTGGAAAGGAGGGGGAGCAAGACTCATAAATGGATGTGGTTGCACTAGGGCCTGAACTCTAGTTGCAGAAGCTGCAACTCATTCTGGGAGGCATCAAAGCCTGTTGTGACATACTTTTTAAGCACTAAAATTTGCTCTGTCTGAGGTGTTATTCAAAAAGACCTTTTAGGGGATCAAATTAAAGAACATCACAATGTCTAGACAGTGGACATGTGGCCCAGCAAAACCTCTGGTAATCTGTACATTAATGTTGGCTTTTGACTGTATAAAGAGCTTGGTTATTTCTGAAGGAAAACTCATCGGTTTTACATGTTGATGAAGGGACTGTTTAATGAGGCTGTTTTTAATCATTTCTGATGTTAAGCAAGTTATACCTTTTATAAGTGTAAATGTCAGTGCCTGTAAAGAGAACACAAGTCTGACAGGTCACTTTTCTCTGCAACCTCTTGCAGGCTTTAAGGCTCTCAGACATAGAATTCCATAAATCAAATTTTGAAAACCACTGTGCTAGGTCCAGCTAATAAAAAGAAGCAAACAAACCCCTGGGGGTGAGTGTTTAGAGCACAGTGATTGAACCACTTATTTAGAAAGCAGGAGAATTGAGTTACAAACCACTCATAGGATCCCACTCTGATGACCAGGCACAGTCCTGAAATAACCTTATTTCAGTGCAGAAAACAGTATAAGACTGATAGAGAGAAAAAATAAAAAGAAGCCTCAACCTGCAGCTCACAAAGATTTTCATGGTTTGGACATTATAGTAGACTATTTTGCTATTTTGATGAATAACAAAACTGTTCTTCAGAAGAACCATACACTAACAAATGGGTTCTTCCTGAAACAGAGGAATAAGTCACCTGACTTGCAAAACCAAAAGCTACATAAACAACTGTCCTTCAAGAGGGGAAAAGTCAGTACAGGAGGAACATGCAAGAATAAAACTATGCTGTTCTCTTTGCATTACTGAGGCAGAAGCTCTGTTGCTGGCTGCTGTGTTCTAAGATACATAGAAACTGTTAGTGACCTTGCGTGGGGAAATATATCTGTGTGGCTTCCGCCTTCAAAAATATTGAAGATGAGGGTGGATAGTATGTATATAGACTATATATGTGACAACATGGTGCTTGTGTGGGTGATTGCAAACAGTCACTGAGGCAGCAAGAACAGAACTTGTCACAAGAAAGCCCAGAAGGGGTTGCAACCTTTCTTACTGAAGTGAGTCAGCCCAGAATAAATGTGATTGATAAGAGTTGTGAATAAATAAAATAGTTTCCATCTTGCAGAGCGAGGCTGAGTATATCTTTGCAGCTCTGTATTGTGCCATATATCTGCTGATAACCAACATAGGTTAAAAGAAAATAGGTTGTGCTCTGCTGAGCACCCCCAGAATGGTTTAATTTGATGTTACATATTCTTTACTTGCAAATATTTTTAAGCCCTCCAGAAAAAGATTGTGCTGCATTTTTTTTCCATACTCCTACCACTGTTGTGCTTGACAGCAGTGGATTCAAGCATATAATTATTTTTTTTTAAAGGCTGGAGCATAAGCTGTAGCTCAAACATATACAAGGCAACCCGGGAGCTGCTCAGACAAACATGTTTTGGTAGCTGTTCCAAATTCAGAGGTGCACACCTATTACTAAGGGAAGCCAAATCTGGTGGACATTAAGACCCATGGGGTTCTGGTTGACCCCTCACAATGCTTGGAGTGGTTTCCTCAATAGTTCCTGCGGTGGGTTAACCTTGGCTGGCTACCAGGTGCCTACCAAGCTGCTCTCTCATTCCCCATCTTCAGCAGGACAGGGGTAGAAAACAGTATCAAAAAAACTTGTGGGTTGAGATAAGGACAGAGAAGCCACTCATCAGTTACTGTCATGGCCAAAACAGACTTGACTTAGGGAAGGTGAATTAATTTATTGTCAATTAATAACAGAGTAGGATAATGAAAAAAAAGTATCAGGAAACCCCCAAACAAACAAAAATAAATGACCATATCATTGAATCAGCATGTCAGTGTTCCCCTCCACTTCTTCCTAGGCTCAGCTTCGTTCCAGACTCTTCTACCTCTTTAACCCCAAAGCAGTGCAGGCAGATGGGGAACGGGGACTGTTGTCAGTTCATAACACTTGGTCTCTGCCACACTTTCCTCCTCACACTCTTCCCCTGCTCCAGCATGGGGTTGTTCCCATGGGATACAATCCTTCATGAACTTCTCCGGTGTGAGTCCTTCCCACATGCTGCAGTTCAAGAGCTGCTCCAGTGTGGGTCCCTTCTACAGCATCATCCTTCAGGAACAGACTGGTCCAACACAAGTCCCCCATGGACTGCAGTTCCTGCAGAAAAACTACTCCTGTGTGGGCTCATGTCCCAGGCTACAGCTTCCTTCAGGGCACATTCACCTGCTTTGCCATGGTCCTCTGTGGGCTGCAGGGGGACAACCTCCGTCACTATGATCTTTTCCACAGGCAGCAGGGGAATCTCTGCTCCAGTGCCTGGAGAACCTCCTTCCCCTCCTTCTTCACTGACCTCAGTGTCTGCAGGGATGTTTCTCTCACATTTTCTCACTCCTATTTTACAGCTGCTGCATAGTGTTTTTCACCCTTTCTTAACTATATTATCACAGAGGCGCCACCAGCATCACTGATGGGTCTGCGACAGGTCTGTCTTAGAGCTGTTGGCAACTGGATCTGTCTGCTACGTGGGCAGCTCCTGGTGTCTTCTCACAGAATCCACCCTACAGCACTGCACGACCAAAACCTTGCCACATAAACCCAATACAGCCCCTCAACCTGTGATCTGAGACCATGGGAACTTGTTGTCTCCTGGTTGGGTCAATTAGTGTACCTAGGTGTGATTTATTTTTTCTGTCTCTTCTCTCCTTTAATGGTGAATAAACATTAATGAGACAATACCTTCACAAAACAGATACTCTTTCATTCAGGGAATCATAGAATTATTAAGGTGCAAAGGGATGCCTGGAGATTGTCCAGTCCAATCCCCTGTTCAAAGCACAGTCAACTAAAACAGGTTGCCTGGGAGCATGTACAGTCCAGTTTTGAATATCTCCAGTGATGAAGACTCCACAACCCCTCTGGGCTGGTCAGTTCTAGTGTTCAACCATCCTAACAGCAAAAATGTATTTTCTTAATATAATTTACTGTATTTCAATTTATGCCCATTGCCCGTTATCCTGTAACTGAGAGGAGTCTGGCTCTGAACCACTTTTTTCAGGAGATCATACTAATTCATATTTTGGTGGAGGTTCCTCAGTGTATCTGCACTGCGGGACTACTTCTCTTCTCTTTGTGTTTTTCTGTCGTCCTTTGCTTTAATCAAGAGGTGAAATAAATTCTCCCTCACTCCAATTCTTTCAAGACTGATTATATCTCTAAAAGGTAGTTCAGTTCTCTTTGATAGTTCAACTGCAAGCTCTTGAGTTTGATTCAGGAGCTACTGGGTAAAATTTTATAACCTGTGTTACATGGGTCAGACTGGATGATCACAATAAGGGTTTTTAGCCTCTGAGTCTATGGTTTTCTTTTTCTCTCCTTGTTTTTTATCCTTTACGGTCTCAGTCTCACATACTTCCCTCTCCTATCGACCCCGGCACAGAACAGATTTATTTGGATTTAATCCTTGGCTCTAGCATTTCCCTGTGTTTTAAATTAGTACAGTGGGATCAGCTTTTCCCATTCATCTCAGTAGGAGACTGGAGAGGCACAATACAACTGTACTATGAGAGAGGAGGATGCAGAGTATGGCAAAACTCATAAAATTTGTTGGTTTAGTTTGACATTAATTAGCAAAGAAATGTGCAAAAGCAGATCTACAATATATGTCACACTGACTCTGTCTTCCTCCTGTTACTGATGAGGCACTTGATTCGTTGTGCTTTTTTTCTCTCCTTTTCTCTCACCTCCTGTTGTGTGTGCACCAGCTCATCAAAGCCAGTGGACATTAAGATGCTTCCTTGGTGAGAGCGAAGATGAGATGCCAGAACCTGCAATGCAACATCCACATAGAATACTCTTCCAGGTTTTTTATGTTTATCAGCCTCATAGTGTCAGAAGATTGTTTAGCACTTTAGCAGTATTTGATTCAACATCATCTAGTTTGCTGGCCTTCATGGGAACTGCCAAGATTTCTTTTTGATTGACTGGAGGGTGCATGCCAAGGAATCCTTTCTTCTGCATTCTGAATGCATGGAAAAGTCTCGTTGCCTACTGGCAACCTTAGGCAGGTTCAGGAGTCAACCTATATGTGAACCAGTCTCCAGCATAGATGATCCTGGGGCCTTGTCAGAGCTTACTGATGTCAATGAAAAGAACATTGTTTTTTCTGCTTGCTTAGGCAGATTAAGTGCCCAGGTAATGCATGCTAAACCCATTGGGACAGGCACCGTTGCAATCAAGTAGCACACGAGGACAGCCTTTGTGGTTAAAACACCTTGTGGGCCTGATTGATCATTTAAAACATTGTTCAATGGAAAACTGACTTTTTCTCACAAAAATGCTATTTTTTCTGTGATTTTTTTTCCCCATTAAGAAACCATTCAATACAGGAGGATCTGCCTAATCCTTTCCTAGCTTTAGGTTACATTCCTCATCCAGGAGGTGAGATCTTACCTCATAAATACAGAACAATTTCCTTCACCAAAGTGTTCCGGTTATCAAAAAGAAATGCACCAATAAGATATATCAGTATAAGAAAACAACCTCAGTGTTGGGGGTTTTCCTCATAGTTCCAATTATAGCAGGAAAAACCTTGTTCTGAGTTTCTTTTCAGAATTCAAATCTGCAACTCAGATAGTGCTGAACTTCATGAATTATCAGATTATCCATGGTACACCTCTGTAATGAAGCCACCAAATGCTCTATTTTCTCTGTGATCAAAATATTTACTTCAAGCATGTTTGCAACTTTCTCTTTTAAAGATTTGATTTTTCATAGAAGTACATTTTTAACAAGTTTAGTAGATCATAACTTAAATTTTGTCATTTTCAACACTACTTTAATTTGAGATCACTTTCTCACATGTTTTTTCTATGAAAGATGGTCTTTCCTTGGCTCTGATAGGATGTCTTATAAGATGAGGCTGTAGTCAACCCCCTTTAAATCTGCATACCCCACCACTATGGTGGGGTGCAGCTCAGCATACAACTAGAGATTAGGGTCCCAATAAGGTAAACATTACCGTGCTTAAACGTGTTGGGTGATCTATATCTAAGTTTCTTAAGCATTTCTATAAAAAAAAAAATCCCACTAATTATTATTATTGGTGGAGAAAACCACACAAACAAACAAACAAATAAAACTCCAAAATAAAAACGAAAAGGACAGCAATCAGACCCAACAACTGGATGAATATTTTCAGTCTCCTCCTTCAGTTGTTTTGCAAAGAAGGTGGGCGAGCTGAATTCATTAATATGTATTCTGACTTACTGCAAACACCTTCACAAATAGAGTGACTTATTAGATGTCCAAGATTTGATGAACACCCATAAGGTACGTTAAAGTAACAGTGTCTACTACAAATAAGCAAAGATATGGTCAAGTCAATCTTCCATATTGTTGTGGAGGAGTCCAGGTTCTGGTAATGCTTATTGGGTTTTGTGTCTGCTCCTTGGAAATGTTAGATCAGTACTTTCTTTTCCACTTCTGTTTCCCTACTACTTGATGCAAGAGCACCAGACTATCTCAGTCTGGCTTGCATTATTAATAAATTAGCTCCAAGAGAAGTGAAACGTATTTGTTGCTAGGCCAGCTTTTCTTCAGGTACTTTCTTGCTAATTTATTTTATTAGGTGGGTCTGGAGACCTTCAACATTTGCCGCTGAGCTTGTAAAACACATTTGTAAATTATGGAGGGGGGTGTCTTTTACCTCTGTTGACAACTACCTCAATCAAATCAAATTATTCTTCAATCCTTATGTCACTGTTCTTTTGAAAGTGGTGTATGGATAAACACCACAGCAGTGCTGTTCCCACACCATGATAGGTCTTATCAGGGCCTATCAGGACCTTCCCCAATATGGCCTTAAAGCCAAGCATTCTTCATATAAGCCACTTTTTAACTCCACAAAAATGCATCTGCTTTATGAGGTGTGTATGCAACTTCCATTTAAAGCACAAACACTGTGCTGAGAAGAAATTAATCTCTTAGCTAGTTCCTCAGTCAGATGTTATTAGTAGCCCTGCTAGTTCCCCAGTCACTTCCTATCCATGAACTAAGTATTTGTCCCATGTGTGACCTTGGATATTTATCAACAACCAATTTATGATGACTATTCCTCTGTAAAATTGCTAAGTTTCTTGCACCACTCCTTAAGACACAAAGCTTCCCAAGTCAAATTTGTATTCCCTAATGTCAGCAGAGTAAAATACGATCATAAGTGGTATTTTTCTATTCAAAACAGCAAGTAATCATTAAAGAAATTTTAAATCTAAACAATGCTAGAATTTCATAATAGTCACACTAATTTGCAGATATATATATGCACAGAAAACCTCATAGGCAAATAAGGCATCCGAAGCGTCTGTCCATCTTTATGTTTCCAAGAAATATATTTCATAAGAGCCAAACTTGCATTCAACATTGAAGGCCTTGGGACAAAGACCTCCAAAAAAGGCAATAGGAAGTCAGATGCCAGGACTACCACTTGCCAAACTTCCTAGCTTCAAATAGAGCAACATGTGTTAGCAGAGAGAAAGAGAAGAGATAATTCATGAGTTAAAAGTTTAAATTCATTAGTAATGAACATGTAGCATTCATTTCTATCAATAAACAAGTATACAAAGTTAAAAAATACTATTTTAAATTTCAAATAAAGTCTTCTTTTATATGATGAAGTTTCTTTTGTAAGCGATATCAATCATATTCATATATTTTCTTCATCTGCAAGGGAGACATTTAATTCCAGAGTCTTCAGTCTCCTATCCTTATTCTTATTATACATCAGTAATTATCTTCAAGAGGTCCTCTTGCCTTCATTGGACCAATTCTGGAACCTCTACAAGGAATACTGGCAAACACTCATGGGAGGAGGCTGACTCTTTTGGGTGGGTATGTTTATGTGGGTAGGCTCAGGTAGGCTTGCTTCTTCTAGTCCATTTAAAGGTCCATAATAATAACAACACTACAGTTAGAGTAAACATCCAAACAACATGAGCATTGGAGGCAGGAAACAGTTTCCCCATTGTGAAGAAGTAAATGCAAGAAAAAAATGAGAGATCACTTTATGGAAACAAGTATCTATATTTGCACATTGTTTGAGGGTGGGTAGAGTAGATGTAAACAATAGTGTGATTCAACTGAAAAGCTTTGATGGAAATAATGCCCTGAGTGTTGTTTCCAGCACTATGTTAGAAGCTGTCTGCTTCCTAAAACACTTATGAAAGGTAATTAGTGTTTCAATTAATGGTCTGTCACTGTTCTGTAACGCTCACACACAAATGGTCATTCTTTTCTCTCTTTCGTAATTGCTCAATTATAGATCTTTAGAAGCTGTAACATTTGAAACGGAGTAGAATCTGTGCAAAACATGTTCAGTAACCACCTCATTTTCACTTCCCAATTACTATTTTGGTGCTTTAAGTTCAGTTTTATTTTATAAATTCAGCTGCTGCTTCAATTTCATGGGCCTGAACCATCTGGAGAACTGGCCTAAGAACTAGACAGATCTTCAACAGTGCTAACTTTGTATTGCAGGCTCACTTCAAACATGCTGGGAGCCGATGTTGTGTCATTGGTAGCCATCCTGCCAGGATCAGAGTCACATACCAAGATCTTTCTAAGATCCATGGTATGCTTCACTCCACTAAAGGCAGGGTGGCATTGGCTTAGAGGAAGCAAACAGTCTCACTGCTTTCTTGTGAAGGTGAATACACTATCAGTTGCCAGGCCTGTCAACTCTTTCTGCCTACAACAGCCTCTATCTAGCTGACCTCCTCTTTTTTACCTGGACACTACTGCCAACAGGTCATGACATCTTTTCCTGGTCAGGAGGTACACATAAAATGCTCACGAGCCACAATTCAGTAACCCCCACAACATCCCATCTCTTTTTCTTTACTGTCTATTCTACAGCAAGTGTTGCATTAGTCTGAAGGAGACTTGTACAGATTCAGGATGTGTTCCCTTTATTCGCACTGAATAATAAGCTAAGTCTACACTGTTTTGCTCCTTGGTTCAGGTGTTGTTTCAGCAGTATTACAAAGTGCATATTTGCTCCTGCAAACCAACATACCAAAAGAACAACTGTGGAGCAGAATCTTAATGTCCTTTTCAACTGGTGTCTTCGTGTCTTCGTCAGAAATGCCATTTTGTATCATGTGAACCAAACAGGAAATCAGAAAGTATTTCAAGGATTGAATAGCAACTGTAGACAAAAATTAAAATACCTGTTCTTTCAAAGACACTTCAATTCATTACACTAGTGCAGATATCTCTGGTCCTGCTCTGTACTGTTGGAGAAACATGTTTTTGTAGCAGTGATGCCACATCAGGTGTTATGATAGCTGTGGTAGGAGGCATTGCTTTCTCAGTGTGGACTCGTTATCTGAGCGAGTTTGCACAAAGGTGCCACTCATTTGGCTGCTGAGGATTTCGTAATGTTGCCAACGGGAACATCTGTTTGGAAGTGACCTAGAGAGCAGCATACATGCTGATTGCCCTCTTGCATTCAGGGACTGCCAGCAGACACAGCATCTGGGGTTACTTAGGACTCAGAGGTTTTCTCAGGCAGTGCTTCTATGATGGGGTTATTGACTTAGAGCCTGAGAAACTACCTTGGAAATCAACAACTAATGTAGGCCATGTTTGGTTGATGTGCTGCAGGCACCCCATCAGGCTTTCTACAACGGATGCAAGAACTCCGGGATCAGGAGTTTTTGGCAGAGATAATTCCCTGTGCTTTGGATTTGCATTGAGGCATATATTGGTTGTCAGGATATGAAAAAGCTAAGTTTGCTGTAGCAAGCAACATTTTCCCCCATTGCCCTCAGTGCACAAGCATTTAGAAGGGTTTGACAGGGCATAAGGACTATTTATAAAATAGGACTTTCCATGGTATCAAGATCATTAAAGAAATTCGTTATTTCTCCCCCATGACCTTCCTAAGAAACTTCCAAAATATTACAGATACCACTGTTTACTGTACAGAGTAGTAAGTAATATTAGGATAACATGACTGCTTAAACATGACTGTGGAAGGACACCACCAATTGACCTATAGCTGAAATAGTTCAGCTACTTTGCCTATGCTCTTCTAAAACTTCACTTCTCAATAGATTGGTTCTTCTTTGCAGGCAAAGGGTGAAATTTTCTTCAGTGAGTCATAGCTGCTTAAAACGTAGGCTTTCAGTGTAAGCAAATTCCATGGGCTCCTTCTATAGTTGATGAAGCTACAGAAGTATTTTGAAAACAGTAATTGCATCCTGTAACTGGTACCTAAAGTAGGCAAGGTGCCTTTGGAGCTACCTGTTTCCACCCCATATACAAAGTCAGCAGCACTTGTTTAGATCAGCTTTTAGGGGAGATAAATCCCACATTTTGTGACAAAGCAGTATGTGCTGTTCAAGCATGGGAAAGCCGGTGTTAACTCCCTTTTGTGATGCCTCCTGGCCATGTGCTCTTGACCAGTGACTGGACAGATCTTGCTCCTTTTTGTGTGGTTTCATTTTCTCATCCAACTGTGTGGTATAATTCTTCCTTTAGTGATATAACCCCTCCATGTTGCAGAGAAATTTTGCTTTCACTGAGAAAATAGAAAAAGGGACAAAAAAGCTACCCAAAATAAAGAAAAAGAACCTCCCTCCAAACAATGTTTTGAAAGTCATCATTTTTTTCCTTCTCTGCATTTTTAACTTCAGATAAAGATTTTTTTCCTATAGTCTTTGAATTCATTTCTCACTCTTTGTACTGTGGTTTTCATTATGCATTTTAGCAGTTTGTCTCTGTTAAAAATAAGTGTTATAATTGTGAATATAATTGGATTTGTTCCACACAATTGCATATAAATGTAATTCCAAGGTGTTTTTAGAACTCGTCTGTTCCTTATTGATGGATTAGTACCAGGGTCTGTTGAGAAATGGTGCTTCTCTCTGAGGTAATGCTATTCATGAATCCCAGTTCTACTTCCCCCTTATTTTTGCTACAGTTTCTGCCCAGCATTTTGTTAAAACTGGGAGCATTGGCAAGTGGCTGCCTTGGCAACTGATAGCAAATTAACTTTTGGTTAGCCTACAAGGCATATTTATTCTGGGGCATTCAACTTTAAATGAAAGCATGGATCATCTGAAATGTGTTTCTTGGAAATGGAAGAATGAACAGCTGTTTCATGCTCCTTCTTTTAAATCTCTGAGAGTTGGAGCTCTGGTCGTAGGCAGCTTTAAATAACATTTAAGGATGGAGCAAATAGCAGCCTGCTAGTCTACTGTGATTCACTTACAGAACTGATCTAAGATGTTGGAGTATTAAATGAGCTGGCAGCCTTTTAACTCAGTGGCGTGAATTTTGATTTTTTTTTTTCTTCATACAAATGATATACGAAAGCTTATCCTTGATTCTTTTTATTTTTTTCTCCTTTCTTTTTCGTAGTATCACATGTAGTTCATTATAAAATCTTTTTTTTTTTTTTTTTCCTTTGGAAAGCATGACAGCTACTGGCTTTTTATAACAAACAAGATCCTAACTTCGAGAAATGAAAGACATATCTCTGGAAAAGCAAACCTTGTATGGATAGAGAATCAGTTATAGACTAAATGAGTGATGGTATGGTGAATGTTAATTCAAGGAGCCTCAGAAATTGAATAGTCTGGTAGCTTTGGATGCATACCCAATCCCTAAAAGCCGTCCTGCCTATCCAGCAAAACTTTAAATTTCCGTAGTCTTATCTATTTACTCTGCCACAGAAAAACATTCAAAGGAAAGCATAGAAAAGCAGTGCAATGAAAGCAAAAAAATTTCAGACCCATTGGGCTTGTTACAGCTTCTCTTTGTGGGACCATTACTGAAGATTGTGCCACATGAGTTGGTATAATTACCAAATCTGCCCTGTCTCATGGTGTCCACATCCATGGATACCTGAACTCTTTCAGCGATTTTCAGAGTGGTGTTTTAATACAAACTGAGACCAGTATCCTCTCCAAGCTTCTTATTCAATCTGGACCATAGCAAACCCACATTCATGGCAAGTTTCATGGACTTAAAGGTCAAACTCTACAGACTGATGTGTAGAAAGCTCATCTAAGAGTGAGGAAGATCTCTTATTCTTGTCCTCTCAACGTTTAATACCCTGATAAATGAATTAGAAGACATAAATATAATCAACAATCTGTGCAACATTTCACAGTTCATTCATATGCTACTTAGACATCCTAACTTGAAGAAGCTGTTCTTACCTCCTTATCATCTTTATCCTTAACATTTTTATTTCTAGCTGTTCAATAGCCCAGCTCTGGGAAGCATTTTCATCAGCAAGGCATTTTGTTTGCGAGGCATTCTGATGAGTTGAGATTTGAAAATCAGTGTGAGGCTGCCCTGGAATCTAAATCTCTCGTTCTCTGGAAATTAAAAATGTCTAGTTGCTTATTTAATTGCATTTTAGTGGAATTCATCTACACAAGTGATGCATGTAGCAAAGGAATTGAACTTTTCAGGACTTCATGTTTCAGGGCTGCCTGTTTTGGAGATTCTGAAATCTATAGATGAAGTGCCTCAGTGTTAGCTCGGCAAAGATGGAGGGCAAAGAGCTTTAATGCTGGATCCTAAGGAACATTTTACCAGAAGTCTTAAGAGCTATCTCAGATAAATGTTAGAATGATTTTTTTTTCCCCTCTTTTTTTTTTTCAGAGAAGAATTCCCCCTGAATGGTATTTTGACCTCTTAGCATTTATTTGCTCTAGCCCTTAGCTCTGGGAAACACAAACAGATTACAGTGTTGTGGGCAGGGGTGTTTTTGAAAGAATAATTTGAGGGCAGACACAAAGAATAGCTGATTTGACTGTGTCTTCTTCACGAGTCAAACAATGCTAGTGCGTGCCGTGCGGTGTAACAATGTGGAATAAATGCCTGTGCAGAGCTTCATGAGGGAGTAGATTCATCCTCTATTTGACATTCATACCACATTCATTCATGCAGTCTGTGAGTACTGCACAAGAACATAAAATTGCTTGTCTTCTGTTTTCTCTTCCTTATCTTAACTGCATTTTTCAGTCAATGGGGCAAAATTATCTGGCCATTAGAAAGTAATACAATGACAGTGTTGGTCACCAGTAATTAAACTTCTACACAATTGTTACTGAATATGAATGGACCTTTTCTTTTTAAAAGGAAATTAATTACTTTTTTCTGAAAAGTTTCTATTTAAAAAAATCCAGACCCTCTATATAAGCGTATCTGTTTCATTAATAATGTTGAATGAAATACAAATGTTTCATGCTGAATTCTTCTTATATCACCACTCACAATATATAACATATTTTCATTATTATCAAAATATCGTTCTTTCTTTATTCCTGAGTTTATAAAACAGCATAAAATAATACATTCAAAAGGAAATTCTGCAGCCACGTAAAAATGCAATGATGAGATCAGAACTGAAATTCTGAATTTTTGTCTCATTTTGTGATCAAGCCCAATTATAACAACTTGCAGTTTTCCAAATAATAGATTTTTTTAAAGTAAGATTTTTAAGCAAGTGAACCAGTATGATATGTAGTACAGTCTAGCATGCTGTTCAACTGTTTTTATATTGCATTCCATTAATTTAATCTTCCAGATGACTGGAAGAAGCCTCATGTGTGCAGGCCCTGGTCCTCATGGGGGATTTTAGCCACCCCAATACCTGTTTGTAGATCAATGCTTCAGAGCACAACAAATCTAGGAATTGTATCGGTGAAAACTTCTTCACACAGGTGATCAAGGAGCTGATGAGGGGCAGGACACACTGCTGGACTTCATGCTTGCAAACAGTGAGCATTAGATGGTTGAGTTCAGGATCTGGAGAGGAGGAAGCCAGTCAAAAAAACAGGACCATGACCCTGGACTTCAGGAGAGCAGACTTTGGCTACCATAGAGATCTGCTTGGAAGAACTCCATGAGCAACAGCTCTGAAGCAGGCCCAGGAGAGTTGGTTGATTTTCAAGTATCTCCTCCTCCAAGCTCAAGGTTGGACTGTCCTCACAAGCAGAAAATCAAACAAAGGTGGCAGGAAGCCTCCATGGATGAACAAATTGCTCCCAGCAAAACTCGAACATAAAAGGAAGCATAAAGAGGTGGAAAAAGGCTATTACCCAAGAGAAAAATAGACAGACTATCCAAGCACATAAGGATGAGACTAGGAAAGTCAAAGCTCACCTGGAGTTGAATCTGGTGAATGAAGAGAAACAACAAGGGCCATACTCTTCTCAGTGGTGCCCAGTAACAGGGCAGAAGACAATGGACACAAAATACAGGAAATTGCATTTAAATGTAAGAAAAAGCTTTTACTGTGAAGGTGAGTAAACACTAGCACAGGTTGCCCAAAGAGGCTGTGGAGTCTTTGTAAATGTGGCTCTCAAAACTTGTACTAGCAGATCCTGCTTTGGGTATCAGCGTTAGACTAGATGATCTCCAGAGGTGCCTTTCAATCTCAGCCATTCTGTGATTCTGTGAAATAAGGAAAAAGCGAAGACATTTTTTCCCAGTGATTCAAATTCCAATTCCAGAGCTGTTTTATTTCATGTTCCTTTTTAAACCTGTTAATTGTCTGGATCTTCTAGCATAAAACCTAGCTCTAGTTGTGAAATTCTCCCTACCAAGAAAACTTATCATCTTCATGGGGAGTTTGAACCTAATCCATAACACCCATTCAGAGGCATATCAGATTCTGAACTTAACTTGATATGAAGAATTATTCATTTGCTTTCAACTTGTATTCCAGCTCTGGTTTTATTTCTGATTTTTATATTTAACCTGAAGGGAATTAATTTATCCATCCTACTCATTTTATCTTCCTTCTTCTTCTTCTATATGTTGCATTTCTTGTGAGAAGGAAGGAAGAAATTTATCTGGCAGATCAGCCAGCTCATGTTAAAGAAATCCTGAAATGTCACAAGTTTCACAATATGGCCCGATTCCAGGTCAAATAGCATCTCTTGCAATGGATTTTCACCAGATTGAGAACAATAGTATTTTTCTCTACTTTATCAATATATAGCAATCAGGTTCTAACATTAAAAGTTACAAAGGTCCAGAATTATCAATATCCATTAGTACATCATGCAGAAATACAAGCAAAAGTGTTAAGCAACATGCAAAAGAGTAGTATTATTCATGTTGCATACTCTGCAAGTAGCTCAGAAAAGTTCTAAAAAAAAAAAATATAAAAACATCTTAGGGAATTGAAAGTGTTTTAGAACTACCTTAATATCACAGTTTTAAAGCTGTCACAAAACTGTCCTCCTGGAATGTCATGTACCAACTCACTTATCCAAGATTTACTGTCATCCGAGGTTTGCAATTTTTGAGTAAATCCTTTCATCTGAGACTTTCTTCTCCTGAGATCCAGTAGCACATGCATTTCTTGCCAGTGGGATATTTGTCTGATTATCAAATAGCATTATTCTTTTTATTTCTGTGATTCATTGAAAAATTAAAAAGGGAAAGTGGATGGGGAAGGGAATGGAGAAGGCGAAGGAAAAGGAAGAAAGGTAAAAGAAGGGAAAGGAAGGGAATGGAAGGAAAGGGAAGGGGAAGGGGAAGGGAAAGGGGAAAGGAAGAGAGAAGGCAAGGCAAGGCAAGGCCAGGCCAGGCCAAGCCCTAAAACAAAGAGCTGAACTAAAACATTGTATTGATACTCTTGCTTGCTGTTTCTCATCCTGGAGCTTTTGTTATCTGGATTCACAGAAATTGAAAAGTGCCTGTTAACTTTTGTATGATTTCAGCAAATCTTTTTGTTGATTTTTTTTTCTTAATCTGCATCTTCTCTTTTATCATCCTTTGTCATAAACATATAGTAACTAATGAACACTTTCTAATTTCAATAACTGTATGACAACTTGCTTTCTTTCTCCTTACAGCTCTAAGAATAATCTCCAAACACAAAATCTACATAATTCTCCTTCAATGTTTTATCAGGAAGGTATTTTATTTTACAGAGTCCAAATAAGCAAATAACTAGTCTGTAAGTACATTATAATTACAGATTACAGACTAATTAGAGAGTTATTTATGCCTGAAGATTACGTACTAATTATACATGAAGTTATTACAGAAAAATTGGCAAGTGCTATAGAAGCAATTACTATAAAATTATAAGTAGATGCCATTTGATTTTATGATTATTTGCACCATATGAAATAACAAGTTGCCAAAAATCAGACCAGGCTGGTTTGTTACATCTGATAGCTTTGACTTTTTAATACCATTAAGTCTCCAAACGCCAAAAAAAATTTTGCAATTGCTTTGCAAAGGCACAGGCATCTGAGCACCTTCTCATAGTACATTAAGTGCCACAACAAATATCTGCTACATGGAGTTTGTTCCATTCTAGTCTTATCCCAGGGGAAGAAAATGTTTTTGTAATCTCCCCTCC
>VXAK01020980.1:29107-51609 GCA_013399435.1 Arenaria interpres
TCCCTTCCCTTCCCTTCCCTTCCCTTCCCAAATTGATGTTTTAAGGCATCCTCTGGTCAATGAGTTTTCAGAGATGGCAAGTTGTGCTCTTACAGCTAAGAATGGAAGTAGTGATGCTTGTGACAGGCCCAGGATCCTGCTGGAGTTCATTTCACAGTCTGAGGACTGACCAAGCAAAGGCCTGTTTCCTGCACAAATGACTGAAAGTGTCCTTTTGCCTGAGGAGAGTCAGAGCCAGCTATGGTTTTCAATCTCAAGTTCTAAATGTCTCTCAAAGGAGTCATCTGTTGAGAACATCTCCAAAAATCAAAGGTCAAAAGAAGGCTTATTACATTAAATTATATTAAATAAAACTTTTTCTTTTAATTAACTATGTCTCCTTAATTTTAAAAGGCTAATTTCAGTGCGATAGGGAATAAATTACTCTATCATTTCAGTGCTGAGCCAAAACCAAATAAACACAGAAGTTCATGCCATCCAAAACTAAAGTGCATGTGTGCAGGCATGAATATGTGTTTTCCTGCCAAATCTCTAATATTTGGATGAGGAAAAATATTTTGTACAGCTGAAAGTGAAGTACTTCATAGATGAACATGTGTAGTAAAAATCAGGGGAAGAAGAAGTTGACTCCGTAATGTGCTAGTCGTGGTCCTTGATGTTTCTCTTTCAGTACTTTTTTAAGAAACTGAGAAATCCAATTCTCCACTCATTTGTTCTGTGAGGGAAGTCAACCTCGTGATCTCAAGCAACAATGAAGCTGTTGCGTAAGTTTCTGACTCAATTAGGATTTAAATATTTCATAGCAAATAGGACAGAGTCATTAGGAGAGATTGAGGAACACTCAGGCACTTCAGAAGGTTTTATGAGGACATAAGAAAGCTTGTTTCAAACATTTCTGTAGGTTCAGACAGAGGGCTTGGATAGTGCTGTCCCCAGTAGACCCCAAACCTATAAACTGGAGATGTTTAAGGAAGGCGCTTCTCAGTCTTTCCAGTTAGAGCTGTTCTGCTTTGTATATCTGTTTTACTGTTCATTCAGCGGTGTGTGTTGGTGGTTAAGACACCACCCTAAGGGACAAACTGCCTAGATCCCAGTCCCTTTTTCAGGAAAAGGAAAAACAAATGCAGATTGGAGCACTCGCCTTAGGGGTAGCGGGAGAAGAGCTCCAAGGCATTTATAGAGAACTAGGACTAGTCCCTCACATGCTGGTCAGCACTCATTCGTTCTCTGGATAAAAGAGAAACAATCTCTGCTCCAGTTCTTTTGTGAATTCAGCTGGGAACTGTGTTTTTGTTCTCGCCCTATCCTGGTTGAAATTATTCAGTGAATTAAAGCCAAATTATCAAAGCAGTTTTAAGAAGTCTATAACGCTATTGTTGGTGAAAAATTTATGCTATGAGAAAAAGGTGTTCAGGTCTATATTTAAGAGACCTTAGATTATAACTGTTTTAAAGCTTCCTCTTTCTTTCCCCTGATTCAAAGGAGGCAGGGGGAATAGTGCTACCTCACTGTAAAGGGCAGCTTTCTCTTGATTATTCTTTTTGTCATATTTAAGACAGTTAAAACATTTTAATATGTTATTCATCCTACGGGCGAACCGATCACTGTCTTTTGTATTACATAGTAATCATCTCTGGAGGTTGTCACTGAGTCAAATGGGTCAAGTTTTCAAAAAGTATTCACTAATTTTCATTGTTCCTGCATTGCACTTTGGTATTCGATATGAAGCTATTTAAAAAGCTTTATTGTTTGGATCAGCAACCAACTACAGTTCCCGCTAAACTCAGCGAGAATAGTGGTGAGGTAACGTACATTATTAGGTGGTCTTAAAAAAATTAATTATATGGGTCAGATAATTAGCCAGTGTAAATAATTTCAAAAGATCTCTTTCAACGTAGTTCAGCTGAGGGTATACACAGAATATTTTCACCTAAGTGAAGTCCTTAAGCAACTTTTGCCTTTTTGAATAAATTCCTTCCCCTTATGCCGTCGAGGCTATAACATTGGGGTTTTTTTCTAAAAAAAAGGGTTATACATTAATATCAGTAAAGGTATTTTATGAAATCATAGTGGGCTTTCTTGAGATTATTATTACAGGAAAATTACTTATAGCATAAGGCCATATTTATAGAGGTAGAGGTCATTAATATTATTTCCACAAGCTATTCGTAAGGTTCAGAGAGAGCCTCATGGGAACTAGTTATTTTTATTGTGGTTTGGTGCATGTAGTACCATTTTCTTTTCTAGCATTTTAGACTTCTCACTGTGACCCAGAAGTGGTGTATGGCACTATTAAAAAAAAAAGCGGAGACTACATTTACCTTGTCTGAGCTCTGTATGTGAATCCCCCTGCATGCTGGTACAGAGGAAACCATGTGGACTGGAGTCCTGATACTTTGACAGAAGGGAATTATCATGCCCATTTTCTCCATCTCTAGTGGTCATTAATGTTTTATGAAGGGAAGAGGAACATTTTGACATTTGGTAAGGACAGTTTCTAATTAAGGTTTGGATTCAAGAAGGCACTTAAGTTCTAATGGGACTTAGACACATGCCTGACTGGAGACCTGCCGTGCCCTGTCCCAAATTTTCCATCTAACCGCTAAACCACAGAATCAGATTCGTTCATATTTACTCTTCTTCTGAGCCCACAAGCTTTTCTCACAGCAGCCGGTCTCATGGGGCAGTCTCGGAGGCTATTGCTATTCAGTGTATGTTGCCAGGTTATCTTATACACAATCTACACTGCAGGCACCCTGCACAGTTAGAAATAGCATAGAAAACAAGAGGTACTGGACTAAGAGTTGAGACCAAATTGCTCACTGAAGGCAAGTCTTCTATTTATTGGGGAAATATATCAGCATCTGGGCTGCAGGTTCAGCCTTGTGAACAGTGTAAATACACATATGGGCTTTTTGCTGACAATGCTTGAATCGGATAAGGTATTATGAATTACAGAACATATTGACCTGCAAATTGAAATTAAACATTTAAAATTATAGCACTGATTAGATTATTCCAACACAGAATAAATAAGATGTGGGAACATATTAAAAAAAAACAGTTTTTCTGTAAGTAAGCTGTCCTGTCTAGCTGTGTAGCTTTCCCTGGTGAGAATAATGCTGAGAATACATTTCTAGTGCTGAGCCTAGAAGATGAATAATGTTTTTGGATGTCTTTAGGTAATCTAAGTTGCAAGTATGAAATATAGTATATTGCAATTGTATAGAATGAGAATAAAATTTCATTGTC
Source organism: Arenaria interpres (assembly GCA_013399435.1). Lineage (NCBI taxonomy): Eukaryota > Metazoa > Chordata > Aves > Charadriiformes > Scolopacidae > Arenaria > Arenaria interpres. The sequence continues at coordinate 32,360 of VXAK01020980.1, forward strand.
TTTGGATGCTGGAAGATTGCACTGCCCTGTTTGTTCTTCAGGTTGCTTTATGTTACCATTTTTCCATGTGCTATCCTGCAAGTTTAAAAAAAACAAAACAAAACAAAACAAAACAAAACAAAACAAAACAAAACAAGATATTGCAGTGAATCCTGACAATGTGTTAAGGCTTACTCACCTAAGTCCAGGGAAACAGGGAAGATGGAGGTTCAGAGGAAAAGGCAAGACAGACTATGGCATAAAGTTGAACAATGGTACTGCTGTTTTCCGATGTGCTTTAGGGAGAAGAGTGAAACTTTCTCAGTCCTTTGGAGGAGTTGTTGCTGATATATACCGAGGGGTTTTGTGCTGCACATATTAGAGTAAGTTTTTGTTGCAGGTGTGTAAGTTCCAGAAAGTTTATGCTTTCAAACCCAGTTATTTGGCTGCGTTTCCCATGGGGTGGTGTGCTGTATCTCCGCTCTTAGAATAAAGATACTCAGAGGCATTTTGCTTTTCCCTGCACAGATGCCAGCAATTCTTTAGAGAGCTCTGAATTACTGTGTAGGAGCCTGCTTTCTAAAACCTAGTCACCGTGGTGGTCAATTGTTTGGTTTTGGTTTTGCTTTTTTCTTAAATATCTTTGAGCTGTTGCATGTTCACTAATAAAAACATTTTTCTTTCATTCCCAGTTCTAATGCCACTTCTGTTTAATGTTGTTTTATTCTTTTGCCATTTCAGAACTATTAATTAGAATAGATTGTCCATTTATGGCATGGACAAATGAGATCTCTTTCTTATAGTAGTTTTTAGTACAGTAAAGTGCCCTCCATTGTAAAGTTTGATTTGTGCTAGTGAAAAATAAAACATGAAGAGAACATTTCACAAAGAATATTTTGCAACTCCAGAACATTATAGCGATCCCAGATTATGTTGTTTTCAGGCCATGTGAATGGCAAAAAATTATTTCTAATTTAATGCTCATCAGTCACAAAGTGGTCTTATTTATTCTGTGAAAAGAGACATTCTACAGCCTTATGTTTACAGGATGAATAGAACTGTGAGGCAGGTTTCTGATTGTTTTTTATGTAATGGAAGCTCACAGAAGAAAGGGAGAAAAAACATCATCTGAAGTTCATTGTATCACAATTAAAGGCCAGGCCTAATTTAGGCAGTCTAACTACTGTAAGACATTGCACTATCCCAAATTGCTCTGAGCTTCTAATGTTAGAAATGTTTCATATTTCCCAAAATGTGAGGATCTATGCTTCAAAGGTATCTAGTAATTTAGACAAGAAGGGGAAGAAGTCAAAAAAGAACTCACAGAATGTGCCATATGTTCGGGAATTACTAAGCACAAGTTTTCTAAAAAATCCTTACCTGCTGGATCCTCAAAACAGAGATGTAATGAAGAGTCCCTGAAAACAACATTTGCCTTCTATTGTTTCAGCTTAATCATGGACTTTAAGCCCCTGTCAGTTACTTAAGAATATGATTCTCATTAAAGAGTGAGATCTAATATATGAAACATTTCATAGAATGTCTTGGGTTGGAAGGGAACTTAAAGGTCATGTAGTTCCAACCTCCCTGGTATGTGCAGGGACACCTTCCATTAGATCAGGTTGCTGAAAGCCTCATCCAACCTGGCCTTTAAAACTTCCAGGGAGGAATTTATGCTGCAATATTTTGTTTTTATTTTATAATTCTGACTGCTTTATAGCAAACATTACACAAAGCTGCCCTTTGGAAAGTTTCTAATTCTAGATGTCAAAGTCATAGTTTTAACTTTTGATGTTATAACATAGCATATTGCCTTTCTTCTATTAACTTCTAGTAATACTTTGCAATAATTCACCATCTTTTAAATTTTTACATCTTAACAATATGGTACAATTCTTCTGGTAGAAAACAATGTAATCAGAAATTCTTCCACCAATTCCAGTCACTAGCTTTTTTTTCTTGTAAATGTCATTACCTTCAGATGACTATGTGCCTTACAGAGTAAGCTACCCAGTGACCCCTGCTAGCAAAATCATAGCTTTCCTATCAGGTGAACTTGTAGAATCCTAAAAATTTAGGTTCTGTTGTTTGCTGGCTAGGAAAATAAAATCTGCCTCTGTTGGAATAATCTTATTGCCGGTATCACATTAATTAAATATTGTGTTGTACTCTGAGGGGTGTTATGTACTTTGCGTGCATACCACAATGGCAAGATGCAGCCCTAGCTTTTTAAATATAAAAGTGGTAAATAAAACTGACAGTATTTTTCTTTCATGCATGTGAAGTATCTGGGTAACTCTACTAAGGAAAGAAAAAAAGTTTGTATTTCATACATGTAACCTTAATGTTATAAATTACTCTGGCTTGAAGATGTTTATGTCTGCCTGCAGCTCTTCAGTTATAATTAAAAGACTTTCAGGTCACTTAGTCTACATTTTTAATGCTTGCAGCTCCAGCATGCTCATCATATGGAAAGTTTTTGTAATGAGGAAGAGGATTCAGCCCTTAATGTATTTTGCTATTTACTGTTAGCACCTAAACAAAAAAAGTTTTTTTGTTTGCCTGTTTGGTCAGGTTTTGTGCTTAAGAGGGTAAGTAATGGCTTTAACAACAGTAAAGTGATTAAATATACCATATGCACATGCAGTATGGAGATTTTCCTGATTTTTTAAGGAAAAAAATAAAAAAAGTAAAGAAAAAGACAGAGACATGTCAAAGGTAGGCGCAGAAAATTAATCTCAGCTGAACGAAGCCCCTTCTTTCCACCCCTAGAGCTAATGAGAGCTTAAAGACAACACTCTTCAGTCTGAGGTCTTTTACACCTTAAAACACAGCAGCAACCCCAAGTAAGTGGGGAACTCTAAATCATGCTAAATCATCTGTGAAGGATCAAGGAAGTACATATAGCAAGGTAGTGTGAAATGGTCCTGTTCTGTGTCTTGGTTTTGATCATCATCCGAATAAGAAAGCAGGATAAGGCATAAAATGTTAGAACGCCAAAGACAGAAAACAAAACCAAAGGCATTAAGAAGTGGTAAGAATTTTCATTGAAAACCCTTTTTTCTTCATTTCCTTACCCAACAACTCCTTGATATTTTCTGTTCCCTAAACAATGACTATCAACAGTCACACTTCACATACATTTGGGAATCTCTCACCAACTGTAGCTTCTCTAGGTGTGAGTCATATGATTAAATTTGAAGGTTCACAGTCTGGGTACTTCCATAAGAAAAAAAGCCACAGCAATTTCCTTCGGAGTGAAAAGTGCCCTGGCCAGCAGAGACAATGACACTGAGAATCCTTCTAAAACAAATCTTTTTCAGCCAGGGGATCTCATCCTAAATTGCAATTACTGTATTGACTAAATTTCTAGATGTCCATCAAATGTAATGGGAGTCAGGACAGCAAGTTTACATAATGACACATGCAAGGGAAGGTAAATTTGTGTCCCCACAGTGGCATCTAGTGCCACTTTCGTGTTTCAGAGCTATCTCATGTGACCAGCTGCTGCTCCAGAATAATGTGGATCTCCTCTAAATCCAATGTCACATTGGTCAGGACCATGCAGAGGTCTTGGATTTCCTAAGTTAACTCAAAAGGCACTATATTTCAATGCTTCAGTAAAATCCGTTAATCTGGGAAAGATGAGTTTGACATTTTATGCCAAGAAACATGTCCGCACTTCCACAAGTTCTTTATATCAAGTATGCATGTAAACTAATGTTTCTGGAAGACAGGGAAACACTTCTTTCAGGAATTTCCATGTTACATTAACCCCCTTTCCCCAACCTACTGTGGCTATTTTTTTTTTATTTTAAAAAAAAAACAAAAAAACAAAACAAACAAACAAAAAAACCAGCAACCCCCCCTCCCCCCTCCCTGAACTGTGGTAAAATAAGAGCAAAATACCTTTACTATGAGCATAGATACTCTACCATAACTTTGTGACATTAAAAAGAATCTTATCTGCCCTAAAGCAACAGCTTTCAAGAAGAAAAAAAATAAAAAAGAGAAAAATAACCTCTTGTTTATAACCATTTGAAAAATAAATGTACCATTTCTCTCTGCCTAATAGGACACATCAGAAAAGCCAAACATTAAGGGCTGAGCCAACTGTGGTAGTTGCTGGAGCTGCAAAAGTCAATTTCTTGACTGATGGAAGCTTGTACTTAAACCCAGGGCAGGAAAACTGAGCTTGAAGAAGAATTCAATGCAGTATAGAAAAGGAGGGTGCAGAGACAGACGTAGATAGGTTGTATAGAAATTGATCTCTAAACAGTACAGCATGAAAAAAGAGAAAACAACAATGCCTCAAAACCCAAACAAACACAAAGGATAAAGAAAAAGGGAAGAAATAGCCAGATAGCCACAAATCCCCAAGTTTTTCAGCTGCGAGTTAAATCATCATCACGTAAGAGCACTGGATGTGAACGTGTCATTGTAATGCAACAGTTGAGAATATTATGTGAAGGACAGTCCGTGAAGAGTCCAGAAAAGGGCTTTTGTCCAAGTTACTTCCCTGTCTGAATGTCCATTCACAGTGGAAAATGTGACAGCAAAATAAAATAGCATCATTGCTTATAAACATGCTATTAATTTCAAAGCCCCTAGTTACACTAGTTAGGAACTGCAGTATGTGTCCACATGTGTATGTCTTTATGACTTTGAAAGCACAGACATACTAACCAATACTCAAAACACCACTGAGCTGTAAGCAATTACTAACATCCCTCCCAGACTTTTCATGTTGTTACACAGAGGACTCTGGAGCCAAGGGAAGGAAGACTGAGCACAAAGGTTAGGACATAGAGCTAGGATTAATGCAGGCCCTTGGAGGGATTTAAATGGTCTTGACGTATCATTTTGGAGCAATCTGCTGAGTGCAAAGTGGGGCTGGAGTGACTCACGCAGCCCAGATAGCCAGATTTCTGATATATAACATAATTCTGAGAATTCCCGCTCTGGCTGTCTCACCAATCTGCATCGTGAAGCTTGCCAAATCAGGACTTTCCTTAGCAAGACTAAAGATGTCAAGCTGCCTGACTGAGTAAACAATTACTTATGGAAGAGAGAAATAAACATCTTTCCACCACAGGACCCTTTCTGGAAATTCCACAATCTTTATTGCTGATCAGAATTGACAAATTGTCGTCATAGCATCTCCTTACTCACTGAGGACAAGGCACACACATAGAGGATTTGGCCTCCTTGGTATATCACAATGGCCATGGTTCAAGCAGAGGACTTTTTCCTCTTTCCTCTTTCAATGTACCTGCTTTGAGGCTGACCAATGGAATAGTTTTTTTGAAGAGAGGGGGCAGGCAGGTTGCAATTTCTATGGCCTAAAAATAACAGCTTTTAAATTGACACTGAGGAGGTGGAAAGATATGACAATAGAACACAAGCGAATACTCTGTAAGAAACTGGAAACTGAAACGGAGAGATATGACCCGACATACAGAATCAGCACAACTGGCACATGATTTATTGATTATGGCCTGTCATATGAGAGGGCCTCAGCTAGCTGAAAAGCACAAAGCAAAGTAGTATTTTTCTCTCTATAGAATTTGGCATTTGGAAATTGCATATACTTTACCTTTACAGTGATTACTCTCTCCACACAAAGGAATATGTGGCTTTGCTTTTGAAGGCGTGCATGGTGCAGATTGTATGATTTTTTCGCCTGTCAGCGCAAAAAGCTGTGGATTATACTATTGATTCACACAGATAACTCAGAGGGCCAGAAAAATGCTTGATGGGGAGCAGATGAGTGCAAAATCTGAATGCATTTGTGAATGTGGAACAAGGATACAAAAAACACCACCACGAACAAAACCACCCTTTTATTTCCTTTGTATGCACTAGTTTTGTCTGCATGAACTTCTGAGCCACTCTTTTGTGACCCTACCTTCTTTCATGGTTTGGACAGTCACATGTACACTCTGTACTCCTAAGCCCGAAAACATCTGTAAGCAAACAGAAGGGTAAAACATCTGTAGCAAAATAGCCCAAAAGAAAATATTCACACCGTGAGTGATCCAACTGCATTCCTTTTGAAGTCAATGGAAATGTGACTTCCAGGATCTTTGATCTAACATCAATAAACTGCAGGAAGCCCAGCAAAAGGCCACAAAGGTGCTTGGGGCTGCAACACTTAGGCTGTGAGCGAAGGTTGGGGGCCAAGCACTTGTTCACCCCGAAGAAGAGGTAGCATTGAGGGGACCTAGCAGCAGCCCCCAGTACACTGTGGGGAGATCACCAAGAAGCCAGGTTCTTCACAGTAGTGTGTGGTGGAAGTATTCTTGGAGTCTAATGAGACGTGCACACTACAAATCCAGAAATACTGCAAACTCAGAATAACCTATAATATTTTAATAAGTATCTTTGAAGGAACTTACAGGATATCATGTATCTCCATGCAAGCTGCTAAAGGGCCAGTCTACTGACATCCAACTTCTCTGCTTAGAACAAGAAAGGGTATCTTGCTATCTCACAGTACGATGCACGGCAAACTTAGCCAAAGAGACCTGGCAGTATATCTCTATAGGCTTCAGGGTATTCTTCTTTGCCTTCATGGTGCTGTTAACTGAGCAAAACCTAGCCTGAATCAAATATTCAAACTAATTGATTCCTTTTTCTTTCTTAGAGGCTCAAGTGCCATTTTAATGGGGTCTAATTAAATTACAAATAAATTAAACAGGGAAGTATTTCACAGAAATCTTATCCTATAAAATATTTGTATATTTTCTTTTTAATTTAACCATCATTTCTACTTACATGACCTTAGAGGATTTTTTCTTTTATCCATTTGAATGATGTTGGCCTGGTATCAGTATCTACTATATAGTCTGGAGGCCCTCTGTTCATATGAGTGATTTAGTGGCCAGATCATCTTGAGCTGAACTCTGCCTCATATAGCTGACAAATCTTAAGTTTCAGGTTTTGAAATTTAGTGCCTTCTTTTCTAGCCAGACCTGCAGACGTCTACTGAAATGATTTCTTTGGAATAGTTCAAAAGGATAACCCTTAGCTCCAGAAAGCTATTTCAAGATGATGTAATTATGCACCACTAAGTCTTGATATGGAAAAGAGAAGTTAATGAAAAGCCATTAGAAAGTGATAACATTTCCTTGCATTTTCTCAGGAAAACAAAATGGAGAATAAGAAGAGTCATAGACTCAGCATGGATTGATAATTTTTGCTGTATAATTAATCAAAGGATCAGAGAGACCTGTTAATTACTGTGTCCTTAGTATTTAGAATCATTAACTCACAGGTCTTCTAGACAAGCAGGAAGAAACTACACACAGCCTAAGAAATTATACAGCACAGCAGAATTCATCCTTGGTATGACAAAGGAGCCAAGTGTTATTACCCTTCATCTCCACCTCTTCCTTTATCTTTTCCCGTTTGTTAACCTGTGTATGTAGTTTAGAGGTCATTCTCCTCCCTTCCCACCATCTGTCAGTTTAGGGGTTAGAACAGAGTCACATAGTCCTGTAAACCACACAGTTTTTATACCTTGAATTTATGGTTTACGCTTCTGTATTTGTTTTGTATTCAATTTCAGGACTGGCCAAGGATTACTGAGTTTCCAGGGTGTGATGCATTTGGCACAGCGTGGCTTAGACTGGCCAGCTATTGCCTCTGCCTATTTCAGCTGCAATTGTTTGCAATGAACTACTGAGCTCTTACCAGGGTCCTTAAACTCGCAGAAATGCTCAGCAGCGAGAATAATAAAGGCATTGATTCAGATTCTGAACTAACTGAGAATCATAGGGCACAATCTGAAAGTGGTATTAAAAATGGTAAATTACCATGATCCCATGGCTAACAGACAGCCAACGATGCCTTCTATAAGGCCACAAAAGCAGTGGGATGGCCTAGTTACAGACATAGTATGAAGACAGCAGACAGATTTTAATACTTTCTTATACTTTTTTCCTTGCAGGGATTTAAGAAGATATATATTTGTTTTGAGAAATTACAAAAGAGAAAAGTAATTGGAACTTGGCCAGTTTGGGCACTCGTATGTAGCTATGGACCAAAACAGATGCATGGTTTCAGAACCTCAATTGAAAGAAAAATGCCAAAATATCTCCAGAGTCTCCAACCCAGTATGAAACCAACGAACAATGAAAGAAAATTAACAATAAAAAAAAATATGGGGCTCTGGTCTGGGTAAAACTGTGCAAGGTCCACTCATTGAATTGTCCGAACTAGTGAGTCGGTGGCTGCATGGACCTGAGAATAATATACATCATCTCCTTGTTCATCATCCCTGTGGCTCTCATCTCCCCTCAAAATACTCTTGGAATCCATAGTCCAAATGAAATCAGCTTTCTTAAAGGGGGGCACACTGCAAAGATACCAGCTCCTGGAAACGTTATGGAAAAGGTGTTTGGAATATACAATTTGGAAGAGCCCGGGAGCTCAACCTTTATTTGGCAGCAACAAGACAGACAGTTTGAATGTCCCAAAGAATTTTTATAAATGCCAGTGAGGGCAACTGCAGTACATGAAGCCATGGGAAACCACAGCTCCATTGGTTCCAGTGTTCTTGTGAAGGTATTAAAAAGAGACAAATAGGCTGAAGAAAATATGTTTATTCCTCCTGGTCAGTTTGATTTGGAAGTGGAAGGAAATGAGGTCTGTGTGCCACACATTTGAGAGGACACAATCATGCATTTTAATAATAGTTTTACTACAGAAACTTTAGAGGAGCTCAGAGGCCACTCCATTAGGGACTGTACAAATATATAGTCCAAGATATTATCTGCTTGAAAGTGCTGGAAAAATGAATAAAATAGAGAGAAAGGGCAATATTAAATAGAGGGGAGAGGGTGGGAGATGAGAAGGGGCAAGGCTGCATTTAGTGCATTACTAAATGGTGTTTGTTTGTAGTGAAAAAAGAGTAACTTAAAATATAAGCATTACAACTAATTAACAAGAAAGGAACTGAATCACATAGAGACTTTCAAAAACTGAAGAAGATCTAGCAACTCACCCCCAAACACACAACTCTGGTTTTAAAAATAGATTTGCTAACAAATGTATATGTTTCAGCTGGGGATGTATGGTTTCTCTTGATACTCGGAGTCTGGATGAGTATACAAGTTCATTAAACCTGCATGTTTATTCAGATTAAGCTTTCAGAATTCATTACATTCCTGCAACAATCACTAAATTCACGATAAAATTTTATTTAAATGGCTTGGAAAGATACGCCTGCCTAACTGCAGAAGGCTGAAGAGCAAGGAAGACACATTTGTCTACACACCCAGCAACTGTATCATTCCATACACACCCTCAATGTTACCTTAAATATTACTATTCCCTGCTCTAGCTTTAAAAAGAGAGCATTTATGAAAGTATGGCTTTTATTTTATGTCCTTCCACTCCAAAGCAATGCATAACCCACTAAAAATAAAAGGTATAAATTACCCTTTCAGACAAAACTTCTACAAGGAAAAAAATAAAGCAATAACACAGTGAGTTTTATTTTATTAGACTGAAACCCTGAGCAACAGCCAGTATATGGTATAGTAGCTGAACCAGATTTCAATTGCTTCTGCTGTTCGGTGATTCACTCAAAGTTTTTTTCTCAGCTGCAAAATTATGCTTCTCTGCAATGTCATCTTGGTCATTTTCCGGTATGTTCTTTCTAGCCTTTAATCTTGGTTGGCCTGACTAACTTAAGAAAATAACTTTAAAGATCAGTCCAAAAACATTGCTATATTCTGTTTTGGTTTTCACTCTAGCTTGCCAGAAGCCTGACCCTGCTTAAATGTTGGCAATGTAACTCCTCCTGAAAGAGTGATAGCCCAGTACGTACAGCTGAGCTCTTTGCTGGTTACTTGCAAGATATCTGGGTGGATAGAGAAGAAAAGCTATAGTGACAAATGTTTTTTTGATTCCTTTAGCGTGGATGAAACTGTTCTCCTAAAAAGACTGAGTTTTCAGAAAGATTCAAGCCCTCACCTCACCCGAATTGCTTTGGTGTCCCAGGGTGCGCAGCCAAACACAGAAGCATCCAATCATTTCTAGAAACCTGAAGAGACTTTGGGTTTTTCCTTGGCAACCATTTCTCTCCTTCTGCTTCAGTAGATGCTGCAGTTACACTACAAGGCACAGTAGTAGTGTTTCTCTTAACCCAAGCAAATTTTACCTGTCTAATTCTGGATCAGTTAATATATTGGACTTCAAATTGCACCAAGGCTAATTCACAGACTCGTATCACTTCACAGATCTCTCCTGAGACTCTAATCATAGCTGCATATGATTTAGGGTCAGTCTTTTTGCAGAAGTCTTAGTCTCATGTGATTTTAAAAGGCAATGAGCAGAACTTAAAAAGCTCTCCGGCAAACACCGAGTAATTTTTTCCAAATTCTCAGCTGAGGTAAATTGAGATGGTGCCATTCATACGAAGGACTAAAGTTACATCCACTGAGAGTCTAGACCTTGTAATTTGCTCTTTGTTCCCTACTGTATGAAAGTTTTCCCAGGTGCACAATTTACAGGTCTGTCTTTAGCTACAGAGTGACCAACTAAAGGTCAGAAAAAGCCATGTCCACAGCACCACTCTGAATCATAAAGCGCTTCCTGTTCATGCAGTCAACAGCTTATAGAGAGATTTAAAAGATGTGCATATTTTAATGAAAATATAAAGAAGGATATTCTAAAAATATGCCTTATAACAGGTGAAAAATGTCTTTATGTAATTAATTTCCTAAAACTACGTTACAGAGTGATTAAATTATAACTAATGTACTTTACACCTGGAAAAGTATGAATGATTTAAATGAGATAAGAATTGAATCTGTGAGAAACAGGAATGATCATCAGTTAATAGACTATTTTACTGAAGTGAACTGAGCTTGAGTTAATTTGCAGTCCATTCACCAAAAACTATCTCAGCTTGGCTGTGATGGAAGCGCTTTTATCACAAGACATAATACAGTGAAGTCGTAGGATTAAGAGAAATAAGGTGAAGAAGAAAATTTGATACACACACTGGCATGCATTCCAAGGAAAAAAAGGTTTCAAAAGCAGCTTTACTGAGTCAATGTTTATAATGTCATAAAACATGGGGTCTCCATTTGGAATTCAGGCTTTGCTGTGTTAGATTCTATGCACAAATATTTCCAAAAGATGGTCAGTACCCTAGAAAGTTTACAAGTCTAATTTATGATAAAAACAACAGTTGGGTGAAACAAACAAATCTAATGAGTGCAATCTGTTTCATTTATCAAAAAAAAAAAAAAGATAACTGAGAAGCAACTTGATTATGGTTCACAAATACCTCCAGAGGGAGGAAATAGAAGGTACTTAAGTAGTTCTCCATGTAGCAGAGGCATAACAAGGAACAGTTGTTGAAAGTGAAATCCAAACAAATGCAAATGAGAAATCAGTCAGAAAATCATAGTAAAGATGATTAGCCAAAGAAACAAAAGCATTGAGAGGAATGGCAGGTTCTCCATCTTTTCAAGTTTTCCAGCCAAATCTGAAAGGCAATAACAAGACAAAGTTTGATCATACTGCACTTACGTCATTGTTACACAGGTTTTGCAGGTAGATGTGAGTTTGTGGCACTCTCCAAGGCAGTTGGAAGCAGTAAAGCAATGAAAGCCATTTTCCCAATTTAACACAGCACATTTCTCAAACTGTGACTGCAATGAGCTTCCATCTCTTTGCAAAAGACCACGTGGAATCCTTGGTACAAGCGTGATGAGGTGGGATTTCACTATGTGCCTTAAACAGGAGGCCAGACAGGTGCTAGCTGAAACAAAAAATCTACAAGGTAGCAGTCAGATTAGCAGAAATAAGGAGAGTTATCAGCTATCCATTTGCAACCAACGTGAAAAAAAGCTGAAAAGACATGTTTTAGCTATTTCAGTCCTCATGAACAGCTATATTTTTGTGCTTTGAAGATAAATCTTCTGAAGGAAAGCTATGAGCTTGTAAACTGTCTCACATCTCAGTCTTTGGTAAGTTTTGGTTTTCTTCCAAATTCACAAGACTGAGCACCTTTTATGATTTCAAGAACATACCTTAACACAGCCATCCTTTCAAAGCCTATTTTATGAGTGGTGTAGTATAGTTGGTCTTAGTCCCGGTATATAGCATGAGATGACCAAGATGTCCATCCAAAGAGCAGTGGTACCTTCTCAGTTTCACGAATTTTCTTCTCCCATTGCTAGAAACACTTGTCCGGTTGTGCTTCTCAGAGGTAAAGTACATGGCAACATCACAGCATAAGTTTCTAGAAGAATGTGAAGATATTTATTCCACAAGGTTGTCCTTCTCTGACAACCTGGAAAATTCACACAGAAAATTTAATTTTCTATTTGAAAACAATAGAAATAGAAATAGAAACAATAGCCTAGAAAACAATAGTGCAGACTGTTCTTTTAGGGTTTACTTTTGTCCATTGTTTTCTTTTTGTTTCTAGACTATCTTTGATGTGGCCTACGGTGTCTCTTTCCAACTGATTTTAAAACATTTGCACAAAGGTTTGGAAGAAACTTGTGGAATTTACAGAGTGTATTTTCACCAAAAAAAAATCCCCCAAAACAAAACCAAAAAACCACACAGAAACAAACCCAAACCCAAAAGACAAACTCGTCCTAAAATTTAACAGGCTGAAATTCTACAACTGCTGTCACTGATGCCATAGAGATAGGTAAGATACTTTCTCTGTGCCTTACTTTATAATTCCTTTCCCATCTTTGGTCCTATCATTCACATATCTTCCTTCCATATTCTATTCCACATATTTGGCATTAGCACTTGAAACCTTATTCTGAAGTGGTAATTGAAGATTATAACTTTTCTAACAGATTCATTTCTCCATGGTTAACTTAAAATCTCACATTTTAGAACTCGAACTTTATTGGAAAAACACGAGAAATCTACATAGAAAATTGTTCCAAATCTGTCCAGATCACAGAATCACAGAATCACCATGGTTGGAAGGGACCTCTGAGATCATTGAGTCCAACCTTAAAACAAACAAAAAAACCCAAACACACCAACAACAAAACAAAAAACACAACACCCCACCACATTACACCCACCCACAAACCAATAATCTTGGGGACTAGAGCATGCCCTGAAGAGCCATGTCTACACATTTCTTAAATACCTCCAGGGATGGTGACTCCACCTCCTCCCTGGGCAGGCTGTTCCAGTGCCTGACCACCCTCTCAGTAAAGTAATTCTTCCTAATATCTAATGTAAGCCTCCCCTGCCGCAACTTTAGACCATTTCCTCTGGTCCCATCATTATTCCCTTGGGAGAAGAGGCCAACACCCACCTCTCTACAACTTCCTTTCAGGTAGTTCTAGAGGGCAATGAGGTCTCCCCTCAGCCTCCTCTTCTCCAAACTAAACATGCCCAGTTCCCTCAGCCTCTCCTCGTATGACTTGTTCTCTAGACCCCTCACTAGCTGGGGTACACAGATATACCACCCAAAATTTTTAATTTTAAAATTACAGAAAAAATAGATATCTGTACTTGAAAATGATCATATTAAAACCAACCAAGCAAACCACACTGCTATCATTTCTTGCTCTGTATTAAGAAGTGTGTTTATTAACTGAAAAAAACCCAAAACTAAACCTGAAAAAGAATTTTTCAAAACATTTTTGTAAAAAAGATAGCTGGAAAAAAATGACTAAATGGGATTTGGATTTTTTTCAACACAGAATTACCTGATGCAGGCTTTGGGTATCAGCTGTGTCCAACGATGTGTGGGTTACAGCTGCATCATCCTCAAGGTACAATATTTGGCATGGTATGAAAGGGTCAAGGCTTTTGAAAAAGTCAGAAATAAGGATAACTTGTGGGATGCAAATTTCAGGGCTACCTCTAAATCCCACTGCCTAGATTACTTTCGCTTACTAGTGTAGTTTCATGGAAAGCTTTGTTGCTGGAGGCAAAAACTTTATCTCACACCCTTGAGAGTGAAGATGCAGAAAGGAATTACAGCTTTTAGTGCTGTCAGCAGTTTTAACCTATGTCTATACCAGGAAATTAAATGATGCCAGTTTCCATCCCCAGTAGGCAGATTGCCAAAGGCGAACCTGCTCTTCCCACATGAGCACAGGCCACACACGCACAGGTGCATGTGTGTTACACGTGCATCTCTGAGTTACAGGTATAGGCAGCACCTAATTCCCTAAGTGGAAGGAAGTCTACAAGCCCCTGATGGAGAGAGGAAGAGGAAGGATGTTTTTTAATTTAAATTGTTTCCTTTTCTGACTCTTTCCTCCCACCTCTTCCCATTTGTCTTCAAACAAAGACTTACAACAACTGTGTAGTTAGACCCAGGAAAAAAAAAATACAATAGAGTAGTAGATACAAGACACTATTTCTAACACATTTTCTGTGCAGAAACAGTCTCATAAATACCTTAACATGTGTATCAAATGGCTCTGAGGGCTAATGTTTAATTTTCATCCATGATTTAATCTTAATAAATCAAAGAGAACAGTACTGAACGCAGACTTAGTGGGAGGATTGAAAAGTAATTGTAGTAAAACGTAGTGATAAACATCCCAGCCTAATCCTCTTCTCCTTTGTCCAGGTGGATGTCAGGAGCAACTCCACTGTAATGCACATAGGCCTCCTGCAGTAAAAGAAGTGTAAAGAGTAGGCTCCTGCTGCATAAGCTGAAGCAATTTCAGACTTGGCAGTAAATTCTGATAAACATGCTACAGTGCAGCTGTATATTAGGTAACCAATTTAGAACAAAAACAATCTGCTAATGCCTACATTTTTCTTTAGACTAATAGGTGGCTGAAATACAGTATTTCTGAAATAAATGACAGGGAGTGTTAGGTTTTGAAACATATTTACTTCAGTTGCCTATAATAACAGTAGAAAATGAAGGAAAAATTGTCTGAGATTCACAGAAAAGAATATGCTTTTATGTAAAAGAGACATCAGACCCAGATATATACAGGGAATACATCTCTCTGCACTGAGATGCATAATGGTGTTTAGATACCTAACACCAGGTATACAACACTCAAAGCCCAGACCTGGGAAGAGGGGAAAGGAGGCTACACGAGTGTTTGAGTAGGATATCCATGCCCTGAGCTGTAGCTCTGTTTCACATGAGGACATGAAGAAGCCAAGGAGCATGGGAAAAGAGGTTTAGTCTGTGCCTTTGGGGCAAAGCCCGACAATAGCCAAAACACTGTGTGGAGACACCTTGATCATTTACCTAAGAAGAGCATACCAATAGCACAAACCAAGCTTTCAGTCTCTGAAGTTCTATTTTATCTGAAAACAAAGGAAATCAAGATACATAAATAATAAAGAACTTCAAATTTCCCTTGTTAGACATGAAAAAGTGAAAAAATCACACACAGAATAAATCTCTTTCCTCCTACATTTCTTTGAGGAATTGGTTCTTTTTTAAGTCTTGGTCTCAAGCTAAGGTTTCCAATGACATATGGAACTGCTCTAAGCTCTACATGGTCTTCTATGAAAACACCTTTCTGTTACCTCTAAGTTGCAGCCATGATTACACACTGGGAAGGTACAATATTCCTCCATGTAAAGATGTTCCACTTAACCTCAAATGCAGCAACCAGAACAAGACAAATGCAAGCTGTCCTTCTCTGCTTCTCCGTCATGGCCCATCAACCAGAAAGGAGAACAGATATACCCTCCAAATAGGCAGTTTTAATCACATTGTCATAACAAGCTCCTCCAAACTTCATTCTTAGCTTTGATGCCAGTAGCTTAATTTATGCAGAAGATGTCTTAAGACAGCTCCTACAATCTCCCAGTAGCACATAAACAATTGGTTAGAGTGGTCTTTTGATACAGAGATCTTATATCCTTTTCAGGTCTCCCAGGTCCTGAAGAACACTGTAACTACTGGACAGCACAAATCCCAGGTTCTGGGTTTTAGGAATTTAGGATCAACTTTTTGGAGAGAATTTTTACCTCCAGAAGCTGATTATTCTTCTTAATTATGAAATAATCACTTATCTTCACTGAATATAAAAGGAGTTTTGGTTGTTAAAAGAAGTCTTGGTTGTCTGGGTTCCTAACCTCAAAGAAAAAATGCAGTAATGCAAATTAAGTACAGTAGCAGGGCTTAATGGCATTGATGAAACTTGCCTGGGCCCATCACCCGCACCATCTATTCATGGGACCAGGAATACTGTTTAAGCTTAGGCCTGGTCACCCGGTCTTTTTTTTTGGATATTCCTGTATAGTTGGTCCACTTCTTTGCACCTTTCCCACTGGTCCTGCCTCCTGCATGGACATTGCACCTGTGCAAGTAGGCAGCTTTACCTGTGGGTAGGCCCTATTTGTGTGCCTTGTAACTCATTTCCTGTCCTGCCTTTGTCCCTGTGTCTCGAATGTACCCTCGGACCTATGTTTTAGCCTTGTCTCTATTCCTGTTTCTGACTACATCTACCTTCTCCCCTGACTGGGCTCCCTGGGTGTATCCCAGACCTGGTCCACCACTTGCTGTGTCTGCCACTGCTGATAGACTCTTTTACCAGTACCTGGTGAAACCAGCACCCCATGGGTGAGGGCATTGCATGTGCTGGGATCAGCTTTGGCTCCCAGCTCCGTGTCCTTAGGAGAGCAGGTGGAACTTGCTGCTCCCTGACCATACCCTGGTGGATCTTGACCTAAGTAGTGTGCATCGCTGTACCCTGTGCTGAGTGTGCCAGGAATGTGAGAGCTGTGGTCTGAACAGGCCTAGCAAAATGGGCCCTTAGGTAATTTAGGCATTAGAATTTCTAGATTATTGGGCATCAAAAGAAAATAGCCCCCAAAAATAGAGGGGCCGGAGCAACCCAGTCTCAGCAATCGTTAGAGCACACTCTGACACATGCCTTTTGTCTCTGTTTAGAGCCCCTTTATTTTATTTTGCATTGAGTTTTTGATGTTTATCTCCCTTCTGGATCATCATAGCATGACTTTCAACTCATTTTTCTGGCAATGTCCTGTAAATTAGATTATAAACTCTTTTATGGAGGAATTAGTGTTATAGGTGTATTGTCCAGCATTTACCATGAAAAGACTTGCTTTCACCTGAAGGTCTCTGAGCACTACTTTAAGAGGATATAATCATGCCAGCAACAGTGATAATATCTGTGTAAGTGTTGGCTTCAGTCTGACTAATGATTTTTGCAAGGACCTGGAGCACCTTTTCAGTTTTCTGTGCCTCATACCTCCACACTAGCAAGAAGAAAATCATATTTACAAGTGCCACAGGATAACACAAGATAATAAAGCTTTCTGAGCATCATCTATCACATAAGCAATGTCTTCTAGAAAGAAAATATTCCTAGAAGTGTGATCCTTCAACTTAGTTGTGGTTTTAGCATTTTGATGGAGAAAAGGGGAGTTGCATTAGCTGCATTTGTACAGATATTCATATTCACACATGAAACCACACCTATTTATGACTGGATTTTTCATTTTGAAGGGCAAGAGAAATCTGGCACAAGTGACAGAATCTGATCTTATCTCTTTTTCTCACAGCTGCTGGAGGAATTTGTAATGCAAAAGCCACAGGGTGAAGCAGGTTGGTATATTTGAGATTCAGCATTTTGTTTAAAGCCTGCTCCCAGAACTGCTGTAATCATATGGGTGAATGTTGATTTTTATTAAATACATCGCAAAAATGTACAGCATGTTCTGTCCCTGGGAAGATGCCACTATGAAGAGATACTGCAGCTGAATTGCCAGAGAATTCAAGTGTGATGGAGAGGGGGAGGAGGAAGGAAGGAAGGCACAAAGAACAAAATGTCCCCACAGCCACCCACGAGGACACACTCCTAGTGAGATATGAATCAGCAACAGCCAAGGAAGCCCTGACGCCTAAAGGGGATTATGTAATAATATGAGATAAGTGGTGTCACTGGCACCTTTGGGTTTCTCTCAGGCATTTAACTGTGTCATCTAACCTGGGAATAGACACCCGGATCTCTCCTCTAGTCTATGGAGAAAGCCAAGCAGCTGCTGAGGGTGATAACTTTAATAAGGAGCCTAGAGCAGACAGGCTTTTAAATTAGGCATCTCAGGTAAATGTTCTTTGGGTGTGCTGAATGCAAGCAGTAAGCTTAAATCTGCTGTTTTAATGCTTTGTGAACAGCTCTTTACTATCCAGTCTCAGAGATCGTGGTCCCTTTGGGAATGTACAATATCTTCTCCATTCCAGTATTCTGCTGCAAAGGATAGATGTCAGAAGAATAATAATAGAACATCATTACCATAATAAGACATTATAAGAATAATCATAAAACAAAAAACTATAAACTTAACTGAAAAGGTATGTCTCTGTGCTTTTACTGACCTTGGCAAAATAGAGACTTCAGGTAGAGCCTTGAGACACAAGAATCATCAATTTTCATTGCTGTCATCTACTCAGCAATGTCAATAGGGATCAAATTGTGTTCTCACATGTTGATACCTCTGCAGTCAGATGTTCAACTAGGTCTCCTTGTCCCATGAGTATGACCCATTGTAGATCCTTTCTTCCTGCTCTGGGGAGGTCTACAGTGATTTAGCTATCAAGATTAAGTGCATGCAAAACTGATCGCAACTAATAAATCACAATTGTTAGCATTTATTTCTCAGAAGGGAATCATGATTTTGACATTCAGCTGCTAATTTTGAAGCCACGAAAGACTAAAGAGAGTCCAGGTCGTGTATGATTTGGGTGTCAGTACCATGGAAGCACAGGGAGAACAACTTTCAGTAGTACCTCAGGTGCAAAGTTACTTGTGTTTTGTGATATTTAGCATTCCCTTTGAGGGTCATCGGAAAACATCCCCCAGGCTCTACAGATAGCCATACTGGGATTCCAGCTTGCTTCTAGGAATAGCTGTCTTATACTCTGCTGAACTTTTCTCAGACCATGGGCAGTATCGACTGGAACTGGAGGAAGAGGAACAGAAATTAAAAGGAAGAAGTGTCAAGTTAGTATTATTGGAAGATCTGTGCTCAAGTGTGGCACAGCCATGCGACTTCACTAGGTGATTTCAAGCTCTGTGGAGCTCAACCACAAGTACAGCTTCAGTAATTTTGTAGAAAACAGACAGTTACAGGGTTTATCACCTCAGTGTCAGTAGGTATGGGATCAAGGTCATAACCGTTGCGCACTGAGGATTGCTGCCACTCAGCATTTGAGGCAGCCAATATCTGCAATATTTTTGGTCCGTCAGTGGGCTTTTTAAGGAAATGAGCAAGATGATCCTTACAAAGAAGGATCCTTACCAAAAAAAAAAAAA
>VXAK01020980.1:61741-94004 GCA_013399435.1 Arenaria interpres
AAAAATTAAAAAAAAAAAAAAAAAAAAAAAAAAAGAAAAAGAAAGAAAAAGTAAAGAAAAAAGTAAGTGATGCAAAAGTAATCATTCACCACCTCCCACCAGCAGACCCATGCCCAGCCACCCCCTCAGCAGCAGACACCTTGGAAATCAAGTGCCCACCTCCCACGCCCTTTTTCCTCTACCCCAGTTTTTATTGTGGAGCGTGACGTTATATGGTATGGAATAGAACTTCGACCAGTTCAGGTCAGCTGTCCCACCTGTGTACCCTTCCCAATCTCTTGCCCACCCCAAGCCTACTCACTGCAGGGGGGAGAGTGGGAAAAAGAGAAAATCTTGCCATTGTGCAGCAGTATTCACCAATAGCCAAAACACTGGTGTGTCATAAACACAGTTTTAGCCACAAATTCAAAACACAGCACCACACGGGCTGCTATAAAGAAAATTAACTCCAACATAGCCAGACCCAGTACAATGCCTGATGTCATTGCCTTCTTGGGGACAAGGGAAAATCAGGACCACTGGAAAACAGCATGGTTTATCCACGTTACCACTTACTGAGGACTGGACACAATAAAGGGCTGAAGGGATGAGAGGAGAAGAGCTGTTCCAGAATCAGAGTGAACATCTCATCTGTCTGTAGCTCCTAACGCAACTCAACTGTTGCTATTAAGAGCTAATTGCTGATTTGCTGGCTGGCTGGTATAAAATGGAAAAGCAGTCAGATATTCCTCTTTGTCACTTCAGCTCACACTCCCAAGGGCAGAATGAAGGTTGCACTGGATTATTTCCATATTGTCTGTTTTTTGGCCTTACCCAAGCAACAACATGAGTTTCACTTTAAAAGGAACACAGAAATAAAAATATAGGTTTACATATTAGAATGCACTGTGCCATCTAAGCCCCTTACCAGGAAACCAGAATTTTTCTGCTTGTTTTGTGTCTGTTAGATCCCTCCCCACTTTGATTACACATCCTTTCCCTCTTGCTCTAAATAGACAGAGATCATCACTGCTTTTTACTGAGCATTTGCCAAGAGAAAGTGTTGGTTTTTATGGGAGGTGTTGGAAATATCTCAAAATATAGGTTTTACAGCAGAACACTCAGCTTTTAAATTGGTTTAGGATTTTTTTTTTTTCAGCTGAAAAGTGTCATATTGGCACACGAAATATCTTTATGTGGCTGTTTGTGTGGAACAGGCACCCAATTAGTAACAAGCTGGTGCTCAGTCCATCAGTAGTTGAAGTGTTTTGTTTGTAAGCCCCAACCTTGCCTATTGGGTTGGTTTTTTTCAACTGAAGAAGCTATTGTTATCACACCCTGCAAGCAACAACGGTGCCAACTGTCCTAAATATTGTTTTGCTTGCAGCCTTACTGGTACTTTTTTAATTAATGTCTCATTTTATTTAAACTACAT
Organism: Arenaria interpres; assembly: GCA_013399435.1. NCBI lineage: Eukaryota > Metazoa > Chordata > Aves > Charadriiformes > Scolopacidae > Arenaria > Arenaria interpres. Next base: position 63,156 of record VXAK01020980.1, read on the forward strand.
ACCGTAAGAACATTTTAGTACTTTAAGAACACTTGAGAACATTTTTATGGTTTATGAATAGAGACTTAGAAAAGGAAAGGGCCACCTGGATGTATTTCTCATTTAATATATAGTTAAGTTTATTATATTACTTGATAAGAAAGATTGTCCATGAAAATGTTGGATGCAGGCAGGAGGTTTTTATATAATAACTGGGTTTTAAAAATACATTGGTTGCATACTGATATTCCAGCTTTTTCTTTTGGCATGAGGAAACAACTGGAACTATATATTACTTTTTACGAGACTGAACGTCATCTTTGCTTGCATGATGACAGTTAGTCAAAGGCTGTAACAGGAATCTGGTGTGAATGAGTTTGGCCAGTGTTTCTCATTATTATACAGACTGAGCCAAAAATGCTGGATTCAGATGTCTTTGTATATTAGTGTATTTGAAATCCCCACTACTGTGCATGTTTCAACATGTCCTTATCTTTAGGCACATTTGAGAGCTCAGTGGAGAAAAAAACCCCCCAATTGTGTTTGTGGACAAGTAACTGTTCACCTCAACTGATTAAAACCAATGCTCTGTAACATCAGATGTTTGGTGACAACATTAAGACAACCACAGCTCCTCCTGCCTGTCCCCAGACAGTGTATATCACAAGGGAGGAGCTCCATGATGACTTTGAGTGGGTGACCATGCCCACATAGCACAGTGCAATACTGGGAGGAGGTGTTAACTCGTTCCCTCAAATTGCTATGTATGCATAAACAAGAGATGGTGACTGAACCAATGAATTCTTCCTCTTAGGGCATCTTCAACGTGAGTACCCTACTAACATGACAAGGTTTCACTGCATTTTGCTGAAGCAAAGTCCCTGTCAGGGTTCACTGAGTCTTTAGAACATGTCCCTCTTCCAAGCACCTCTCTATGCTTGGGAAAAAGTTTCTGTTTTGTCCTTTTTTTCTCCAAGTTGCCCATGCAATTGTCACAAGACACATAGGCTGAAGCACAATTACAGAGCAAATACCAACACATTGACCTGAAATATGGAAAGTGCTCTTTCTTTCCCTGATGAAGAAACAGCAGTAGATAAATAAACATATAAATTAAGGAAAAAAAAAAAAACACAACAAAAAATCTATTCAACTAAGTAATAAGAAAATAAAGGATTCATAGATGACAATTTAGTCCTTAGAAAATGTTGAAGTTTCACCTCCAGTTGGCCCAGGAGGAGTAACAAATTGTAATCCTCAAAGTGAAAGAATTATTATTATATTCATCCAAGGTACTGATGAATATGACTGAGAAAATAAGAACCAAAAGCAAAATATAAATAAATTTTCATCTTGAAAAATAAGACTACATTTGGTGAGACCATTTATTACACTGTATTCCTGCTATCCTTTAGTTTTTATATGTATTTGTCTGCTTCTCTTCTCGACCTTTTATTTTCTGCATTAAGGACACAAATAAAAGAGTGCTTACCTGTGTAAGATTTTCTTTTGTGCTTCCCAAGGTGAATTCAGACTAGTGTTTTTCTGTAGCGTGTCTGGTTTTCCCTTCTGGTTTATTTTATGTGTTGGACATGTCTCAATAAACAGAGCTCAGTGGTCACCTGAATTTTCATACTTCAATTTATTAGAACATGATCAAAAAGTTTGACATCATTTGGACAAGAAAGGTCATTCCCATGCCTAGTATCTATTAATGAACTACTGCAAAGCTTAAGAGAGATATAATTATGCTGTTCTGTGAGAGATTTATGAAATGTCATTAGTGAAGTCTTTTACCAGTCTTCAAGGAACTCAAAAAAAAAAAAAAAAAAAAAAAAAAAAAAAAAAGAAATGAAATACTAATCTGATAACTTGTTCAAGTTTTTTTTTTTAAAAAACCAAAGTATACAGGCTTTTTAGAAGAAATTACAACTACAAGTTCTAAAGCACATCAGCAACTCTAGAAAGAACTTACCAGGAGCTTGGAAAAAACAGAGACTGAAATGAAACGTGCAAATCTTTTTAGAGGGTATAGGATGTGCCATGCAAAATAGAATTAAACTGACCTCACAGTTTAAGATATTTGAACATATGAATGCAAAGGTTTTGTCATATGTCTTTGTGCTGGCCATCGGTATAACTAATGTGTGTCTCCACATCATGCTGTGCTGTTTCCTCCCAGAGGACTGTGCTCCTGAATGGTGTTTAAAATAAAGCTGATGGCACGCTATGTTGATCCTGAGAGGAGCCTGAATTCAGGGGTGAGATTACCCCTTCTTGGCTGACAGAGACAAAATGCGTGCAAGAAAGGATTCCTGAGACGTTTCTAAGTCAGTGACAGAGTAAAAAAGAACCGTCTCCGGCCTTTTCCCAGAAGAACTATAATGTGACATTTAGTCTTTATGTGAACCTCTGCTAATGTGTCAGATTGCAGGAGACTGTATGAACATTTTGTCCCCAAGGCAGAAATCACCCCCAATATTCCCTAATGTAATGTAATTAATTAAGGTATTGCTCTTCGTCAGAATAATATCTCTGGCTGTTTTGTATAATTATAGCTGGGTTCATATTTATCAGAAACCTCTCTATAACAGCCACATAGAAAACTTATTGAGCCCTTTCAACAGTTAAATGGGGTTTATAAGAAAGATGGAGAGAGACTTTTCTCAAGGTCCTGTAGTGATAGAACAAGGGGCAAAAATTAAAATGAAATTGGGTAAATTTAGACTAAATATCAGGAAGAAATTTTTTACAATGAGGGTCATGAGACACTGTAACTGGTTGCCCAGAGAAGTTGTGGATGATCCATCATTGAAATTATTCAAGGTCATGTTGGATGGAGCTTTGAGCAACCTCCTATAGTAAGAGATGTCCGTGTCCATGGCAGGGGAGTTGGACTAGATGATCTTTAAAAGTCCTTTCCAACCCAAATTCACCGTTCTATGATTCTATGACCATGCAATTAACTACTCTTTGTGCCTGCCTTCCTTTGAGCTCTCATTCACAGATTCAGGGTTATATATGAAATCTTCCTTCGGGCACAATCCTTATGTTTTAATACTTTAATATAATGAACACTGTGTCTGGAGGGCTCTCTCTGAAGGGCGTTGTCAAGTGATTCATTAACCTGTCTGGAGGATGTTGCATATAGCCAACTTGACGTTGAATCACTGAGCTTACAAAGAAGAGTACAATATCACAGCACTGAGTTAAGTCACCTTTAGGGCATCTCTTCAACACAAACAGATCCTCAGCTGACACAACTGTTCCCACTTTCTGGCTGTTCTTACTAGGAAGGTTGGTCCATTTATGAAGCAGTAACTTGGCATTTATGAGTCCCAGATTAAATTTCTTGTACCTCTGCAGACTTTCTTTGTGACCTTAGACAAACCTTTTAGGAAAAGGTGTTTAAAGATATTGAACCCCTACAGCTGTAAAGATGAGGCTAGTGATTTAAATGGGACATCTTTGAAAATGTCACAGAATACCAAATAACTTATTTTCAAATCCTCCTTTTAGTCTATTCTTCCATCAGTTGCCCATGAGTAGACAGGAGATTCTTATCATTCTCCTGTCTCATGGGATAAAAATCCATCACGACTGTGATATTTTTCCTATATTTAGATAAGAAATATTAGATTGGAAAGCTTTAATGTGGGTGTTAGATGGACAGAGGTGTGTGTCATTCTTAGTATCATCTGAAAAATGCCAGATTACAGTAGTTCTTATTTTATCATAGTAGGACAACTTTGAAATCTCCAAGCTGTGTATTTATCAAATAATATATTTATATAAAAAGAACCCTTCTGCTACTCTAAAAACACTATTTATGGCAGAATTTCTCAAAAGCACATATATTCATATAGGTAAACGTATACTAAATGGCATACCATAAAATCATGGGTATATAACAGAAAAATACAGCTAAAATTACATCAGGAAGTGGTAGTGGCATCTAGTACCACAGGTCTAAGAACAAAACAATCAAATACAGATATAATATTCTGTTGCTACAAAAAGGTTATTTGCCTGATTATATGCTTCTATCTGTAGCTCTTTCCTTGGCTTGGAGCACGTTGAAGCAACAGATCAATATTTTCTTCCACCAAAGACTACAAATCCTTCTGACAGTGAAATCCTTATTCAAGAGATGATCACAAATACATTTTTTCCTAATTGGTTCTTATGCTGTTTGTGCAACCGCAGTGTTGCTTTGTAATCATTATCTTTTCATGAGCAGAACTGAGCAACATGTGGAAAGTTTAGCGGAAAAGGCTGTTTTAAAGGATAATAACGTATCAGAGCATTTGAACTTGAAAGTAATGCCCTTTGATGCAGAAAGAGTCATCTGTCTAAGTCTGTCGCAATCATAACTATCTGCATCCTTTTCATTTGTGCTAAGTGCCCAGCAGAAAGCATCACTTCCACATACTGCAATTCTTTATCCAATTGTTGGTTTTGCTCTGTGATCAGTTGTTTTGCTGCTTACGTGGCAGCTTAATACATATTTCTTGACTGGCCTTTGTGTGTGTTTGTGCCCATGAGCTGTGTCATTTAGTAAAGGTAAAGTGAACCTCTCGTACAAACTGATGGGTCATCCTGCAGGGTGGTTCCTCACCAAAACACAACTTGATGTTGGTCATTGTTGGAGAATATGAGAATAAGCAGGCAGGAAATTCAGGGGACAGTTCAATTATTAGCTTCTTCCTGTCTCAGAATACCGACTAAGACGGACAAATTTGCTGATCCAATTGAAAACTAACCCAGAAAAAGACCCAGCAAAAGAATTAGTTTTCTTTTGGAAACTTTAGTCAGCTAGTGATCTCACAAGAGTATTATCACTGGAGCTACATAAAATAGGGGGCTGGCATGCTTGAATAAGGAAGGGAGAGAGCATGAATAGCCCTTAGTTCCTGTTAAAGATTGATTCATCTGGCTGTAAAACCACAGAATTAGAGCAGACTTCACTTAATAAGTACAATTCTGTGCTGACTTTTTAGGAAGCAGCAAAAGGACTTATTTTATTAAAATGTACTTAAGCATACATTTCTTGCATACAAGCATTTTAATCAGATTCCTCTTTAAACTTGTTGGTATTCCAGTTATTGCTATAATGCGTCATAAGCTACTCCCCATCACTGCATTCTTGAATGGGGACCACTGGAGATTAAATTAAAAGCTCCCAAAAGGGCAGACATCCCACGTGATGGGTGGACTGGCCTGATATTAGAACATGTGTTGTGTGCTGGGCAGACACTGCTGCATTGTGATTTTACAAATTGCTTTCCCTTTCTTATATCTTAGTCTTGACAGCTGTAATGCAGAAATAATTATATAGGCCTCTTCTGAAAGAGTATTCAGATTCATGAGAAGAAAGTGTGCTGTTGGAGAAATGTGTATTACCAACAGTAATTATGCCTTGCTAAGACCTAGGGATAAGCTGGAGCTGGATCTCTTTTTTTCTGTACACACTTCATTGTTATCATTGATCAAATCTGGAAGAAAAGCATCATTTAGGTAACTAAAGTGCTTAATCCCTTGCCCAACTTTAGGGATATAAGAGGTTCTACTGCCGTTATTGACATTGCCTGCATGGTAAGGCTTGTCACATGTGTCAGCAAGGATTGATGATGAGTTGATAATAAAAAAACCTGTCTTTGAAATGGGTGGGAAATTTGTTTTGGATGGTTAGAATGTGGCCAACAGCAGTCTACCCTGTATTGTGTTCCTTAAAAGAAATGTCAGCCTTAAAATTCCTTTTTATAACTTCCCAGCTCCTACCACTGCCCACCACTAGACAAGTTGCAGATTCAGCTGAACACACAGGCAAGTCGAGTAACAAACAATAAAGCTAGCAGTACCTAAAGCAATTTGAGACAGTAATAAAGTCAACGGGATTTGATGTAAATGACACCGAGTTTGTAGCAGATGTTATGAAACTCTGCTTGCATCAGATGCATTTGGTATCCTTTAAATGCACAAGACCTTTGTCAGACAGCTATGTCAATTCATGTCAGAATGAAAAAACAATAAAGCAGTGGATTCTGTAAAAACTGAAGATTATGAAATAAAATTCCAGTGGATTTGATCTGTTGAGTGTTCTATTGTGTATTTTTTGAGGTTAAATGCAGACTTTCTGATGAATCCTGACATGTTTATTTCTTCCTCTCCAGCACACTAAAATAACAAATAAATACGAAAGACTCTCCTGCAATGATTGTGTTATTATTTTTCTACCAGGTTTTGTGTGCCTGTTTTTTTGATGCACAATTCATTCTTGATTTTATGGGTGGTAATAAAAATAAGTAACCAACTAACTAACTAGATATGTGTCCCCCTCACCCCCAACATCAACAGAGCTATAAGCACTGGTTTATTTGAAAAAATGTTTATGACTTTTATGGGACACTTTGGGTAAACTTTACAATGGTCATTGAAAGGATCCTGGAAAGAATGATACATTGGTACGTTATTTTGATGTTCCTACATTGCAATGACTGGAATTTCAGGTGAATACTTACTTGGCTTTGTCAGGAGGGCATTTTATCTAGAATAACATCATTCTGTGGAATTAAAAGTATATGTATATAATGGCTAATATATAATGGCTAATTCACTTTGCTCACTGTAATGACAGTACTTATGTGATGACAACATGTGCAAACTCTAAGGAGAACAGCCCTATAAGAAAAAAATCAAACATTTGCCTGCACTTTACACACATAATGCCACACTTGCCAGAGTACTTCAAGAGCTCCTGTATTATGTTTGTAGTATGCTTCATAAACTGAACTAAGTAAAGCAGTAAAGACTAATGGTAAGCAGACTACATTGCTCTGGAGAGCAGAATGAGTTGATCCAAAATTATTTTATATAATGAGATAAGAGAGGTGACTCACAAAGAACTGAGGTAGGGGTGGGCTGGGCTGACAAGCAAAGTGTGAAGTGTGATGTAGAATAGAGAGACCTTGAAAATGACAACAGGGCTGAAGGAGACCCACCCCAAGAATATGCACACCAATAATAAAATGCCTACAGGACATTGATGCAGGAGAAACTCTTATAGCTTTCCAGGAAAACCTCCATGACTGGGGACCCATTTGAAGTGCCTGTATACTAGTGCACACAGTAAAGGAGATGGTCGATGTCATAGCATGGCCACTCTTGATTATCTTTAAAGGTCATTACGATTAAGGAAGGTTCCTGAGGTTTGGAAGAAAACAAGTATCACTCCTGTCTTGAAGCAAGAGGTAGGCTTATTGGCTGAAGTGGTCTCTAGGGCTCGGGCATCCAGGGTACGTGACTTGGGGGTTGTTTGTGTACATGACCAGCTCAGGAGCTTCCCACGATGCTAACCACCACGCCCCTTTACTGTGCCATTAGACCTACATGTCGGTGGCAGGGGTGCAATCCTGCAATAATTTCTGGCTAGACGATGGAGTAAATCCTGCTAGAAACCATTTCCAAAAACATCTAGGGGAAAAAAGTGATTTGGAGTAGTCAATGCGGATTTATGAAGCTAAAGTCATGATGATCAACCTGAGAGATTTCTACAGCAAAATTCCAGTCTCAGTAGGCAAGGGGAGAGCAGTAGACTTTGTTTATCTTGAATTTAGTAAGACTTTTGACACAGTCACTCATAGCATCCTTAGATAAACTATGATATAAAAACAAGACAAATAGACAGTGAGGCGGACTGAAAGATGGATGAATTTCTGTGCACAAAGGGTTTTGATCAGCTATACAAAGTCAAACTGGAGGCCAGTTACGAGTGAGGTACCCCAGTGATTTGTACTGGAGCCAATACTGTTATAGATCTTCATTAAAGCGCATTCTCACCAGGTCTGCAGGTGATATAAAACTGAAAGGGGTGGCTGATGCACTACAGGGTTGTGCTGCCATCCAGAGGAATGTGACCAAGCTGGAGAAACGGCCTGACAGGAACCTCATGAAGCTCAACAAAGGTAAGTGCAAAGTCTTGCCCCTGGGGAGGAATAACCAGTACAAGTTGAGGACCACCCAGCTTGAAGGTAGCTTTGCAGAAAACGATCTGGGGGTCCTGGTGAATACCAAGTTGCATGTAATTCAGCAGTGTGCCCTTGCAGCAAAGAAGGCCTGCTACCTCCTGGGCTTTATTTGGATGAGCATCGCCAGTAAGTCATAAAATCATAGAATGGTTTGGGTTGGAAGGAATCTTTAAAGATCCTCTACTCCAACCCCGCTGCCATAGACAGGGACTTCTTTCACTAGGTGAAGTTGCTCAAAGCCCTGTCCAATCTGACTTTTAACGCTTCCAGTGATGGGGTATCCACAACTTCCCTGGGCAACCTATTCTAGGTCTCACCACTCTCACTGTAAAAAAATTCTTCCTTACATCTAATCTAAATTTAGCCTCTTTCACTTTACAACTGCACTAAATCCCACTGTCTATGTCGTGGATGAAGACAATAAATACTTTTGGTCCCAGTACAGACCCTTGAGGACACATCTTGTTACTGGTTTCCACTTGGGCATTGAGCCATGGATTGTAAGTCTTTGGAGGCAGGCATCCAGTCGATTCTTTGTCCGCCTAAGAGTCCATCCACCAAACCTTTAACTCTCCAATTTAATGGCAAGAATGTTGTGTGGGACCATACGATAGGCCTTGCAGGAGTCCAGGAAGATGACAACAGTAGCTTTTCCCTTGTCCACTGATGCAGTCACTCCATTGTTGGAAGGCCATTAGATCAGTCAGGCACCTTGCAGACGGTTAGGGGAGATCATATTGTCGCCCTGTTTTAGTGAGACAGAGCTAGTGTACTGTGTCCAGTGCTGATGGCTGGACCAGAAAATCTCTAAAGGCCCCTTCGAACTTCAACTACCATGATCCTTTAACAGGATCTTTTATTGAAAATCAGCTTATATAAACATAATTTTGTGTGGAAAACCATCCAAAGGAGCCATGAAAACTGCATAATGATCAATTTCAACATAACAAGAAACTGATTAGAAGACTGCTGATATGCTAGAGTTCTTTTGTAGAAACTCTAGTGATTATGCAAAGATGATGTTACAGGAACTTATGAAAAATGCAACACAAAGAGATCTCGGAGATATCAGTAAGGCAAAAAAAGTATAAAAACCCACCAAGAAGCAGCAAGAAGGCAAAGGAAATAACATTGCTTTCACCTTGGGAAAATGGAAGTTAATAAACTTAAGGAAAATATTATTTAAAAAATGAGAAAAAATACAATCAAATAATAATGTTTCAAAATCTGGAAGTGATAATAGATAAAAAAGTAAATCATTATCATTGGTGTGGGAAGTAGTGTTGCAACTAAATAGCGGAGAATAGTGCAATTTTTTACTCCTTACTCTGAGACCTTGCATCACAAAAGAAAGACACCTGGTGAGATAACATCTGGTATGCTCACAGATACATGGATTTTTGAGGTCATTTTTATCATTTAGTGTGATCTCACTCAGCAAGAAACTTTTGAGTTCTGACATCCAATATCTTCTGGTTAAGGTTTTCTCTTGAAAACTTCTAGGAAGTTCAAGTTTCAGTATTGTGCCAAACTTGCTGGGACATGAGAAAGAGCAACCAGTTAGGAGGCTGTTCACATGCTGTGTTTCTGCTCTTAGACTCTCTAGACTAAGAAAACAAGGCGATTAGAATCCGGAAAGAAGAGGTGGTGCCAAAAATGTGTTCTTGAAAGTAAGAGTGGGGAAAGACAGTGCCAGAAAGAAGTTGAAGGTCCTAGCTGGAGGAAGCATCCTGGAAGTGGGAAGAAGTCTGGGAGGAGGTGTGTGTAGATCAGTCCCTGAGGATGCCCAGGGACCTTGGCCAGTAGCATCCATGACTGGTGACTGTGAACAGAGGTGCAGTTTGGACCAATACGAGCTGGTCTGCCTGAGCATCATGGACCAGCAGTGACCTCCTTGCAGGGGAGGGGAGCTAAGACCTGGTGATCATAGCTCTGCAGGGGAGAGTGAGTGAGTTAGATATTAAAATAGGGAAAGACTCCTACATCCTTTCTTCTTAAATAAACCCCAGTATCCAGATGCACTACTGTTTTCTTTTTTACTCTTTCTTGTCCATGACATGATACAGACAGAGAAAAGGAGAAAATGGGCGCTCATATATGCTGAAGGGTTTGCAAGACAGATATAAAGACCCATGTAACTTTTTGCTTAAGAGAAAATCTCAGAGTCCCTGTTAATTAGTTTAGCATATTTAAAATACCTCCCTAGTTTCTATTGTTCATTATTATTATTATTAATCTAAAGAGAAATCAAGTCAAACATATGAAGCAAATTTTCTAACATATGGGATACATGGCCACTCTGATGTTAGGGAAAAACAAAACCAATCACCCAACCAACCACTCCCTCCCCCCCCTACAAACCACCAACTAATTTCATGTAATTTATTTTGGATAAAAAGGATTTCTCCTTGACTTTCACAGGTTATCAATGGAAACCCAAAACACGCTAATGATCATTGTTTTAAACCAAAATTGTAAGAAATATGAGCATATTAATGACATTTTAAAACTCTGTAAGGATCAATAAAGGAAGGAGAAGATGCAAAGACCCCAGGTATTCTTCAGGACCATTGACTTTGATTCCTGAGTATAAAAGCAATAGGTATCTTGTCTTTCAGAAGTGAGATCACATCATCAAACGTATAGCAAAATATGTAGCCTTCTTAAAAAGGCAATAAAGTTCAAATATTAAGAACCAGACTAAGCTTTTACCTAGTGACAAAGTGTACTGTAAAGTCCCACTTAACTCCCAATAGCAATTCAGCCTGATTTTGGAAGCTGCTTTTAACTTCTGGGTGCGAGTTTGACCTCAGGCATTCTAAATTCCTGCAGAACTCTTGGAATTTAGTTTTGCGTTCCTTAAATCCATGAATTTTTCCGACTGCAATCCCACAAGAACTGTTTTTTTGTCCTCTGTACATAGATATAGACCTAGAAAGAAAGATTAATTCCCTGGATGAGGATTCATCTTAATCATCTTTAGGCATAGACAGTGCAGATACCTACGTTTGAGGTAACTGACTGAGCTCCCAGAGAAGAAAACTAGAAACTGTAGGCTTGCAATTCATTTGATTTATGTTAGAGGTTTCGTTTAGTAATGAATCACAAACTATTTATTTATAGTCAATAAAATAAAGTGAACTTAGAAAAGCAGGTTTATATGAAATATTTCTTGGGAACATATCAATATGAGCTTTATATTGTAATGGGATGAGATTCATAAACAAATGATATAATACGGATCGTTTTGGTGCAGAATACAGGAGTGACTTCAGTTTGTGTCAGGGGCTGACAGAGCTCCAGTTAACTGAGGACAACCTGGAGGTAAAACCTTGTATCAATGTACATGACTGTGCAATATACATCAGTGTACTCATATCTGTCCTAGATCTGGTCCTTCCAACTTCACTGTTGTTCCTTGTAAACTATTACACTACTTGATTACTTGTTGTGGGATGTATAAACTTAAACTGGTCTCACTGTTCACTGAATCCTGTTACAAATTTTTCTTTCCGCTCACCTCATTATCAGATGCAGTGCTAATCCCAATTTCTTTAATAAGCTGAATAGACTAAGCTCCTACAGCTCAACATGATCCATAGAGCATTTTTTGCTGTCTTCCAGCCCTCTCCCTTCTTGCACAAGTATTTTTTTGCATCCATTACAAGTAAGAAGCACAGAACTGTTGGGGATCTTGACAGTGCTGTGTACAGAGACAAGGCAATTTCCTTATTTTTGTTTGACAGTCCTGCTTTTTATACTTCTGAAGATAATTTTAGTCCTTTCTGTTGCAGCACTTCACTGCTCGCATGTTGAGATGATATTCTATTGTTGAACAAAAGCGTTTTTTTTCTCTGACTTACTATTTTTCATTGTAAGGTACCTTATCAAGTAAGTTCAGCATGAATTTCCTGCTCTTCCACATGTTACTGAGCCAATATTTTACAGAAACAATTTTAAGATACTTTAAGATACTGTTGAAGAAGAATGTCATCTCCATTATTTATCTCATCTTTTGTTTCTTATCTTCAAGATTTATCTGCAAATATTTGATAAAATCATTGAGATCTTTACTAGAAGCATTGTCAATTGGTGAGTTCATGGATGTCTCCCCTTTAACAGCTGCTACAAGTGACTTTAATCCATTTGATACTTTATTTGTTCTATAGAAAGTAAAATATTGTGTAGTATTTTCTCAGATGCCCTGCAGAAATTCAAGTGTGCTACATCAATAGATTTATCTTGATCAGATGGATGAAAAATAGCAGCACAGAATGGGAAGAGACATTCCATGTCATTAAATAAAGTTTTGTTTTATCACAAATGATGTTATGCAATATATTTTATAGACTGCTTATAGAAAAACAAGTATGTTTACCTGACTACTACAATTAACCTGGTGTATCAAAACTTAATTACTGTTATGATTCTTTTAAATTCTAGCCTATTAATTATAATAATACTTTCTCATTCCAAAATTGCCTTTTATCTTAAATAGTTCTTCTGTCATGTTGATATTCAGACCCAGATATATGGACATCCAGTTCCAGACATATTTCTAAACAGAATGCTCTTGGTTGTTTGGTTTTTTTCCTTTTGTTGGGTTAAACAAACCCAATTCTCTTACTCTTGGCTAGTAAAATGGTCTCATTGGTCTTGGATTTTCATAGAAATTATTTTCAGCAGTTATACTGTCATCAGGAAAATGACAGGTTTATTTGATGAGCCACATGGAGTGCCAATAATCATGGGGTTCACTCCTTTGTGTATTGGATAACCATTTTATCATTACACTGTCTTCTATGGGATTGAAGTCAGGCTGAGCAGTCTTCAGTTTTAGCAAGATCTATCTGTCCTACTTAAAAACATGAACTAGACTGGTGGTCTTTTCAGTCAAGATGTCTCACAACCTCAAGTATTTTTTAATTTTTTTTTTAATACTGTTTCTTGTTCCAGAAGCTCCTCATAATAGATCTTATAAGTTTCTTGATTTGAAAATGTTGAATTTTAGCAAACCCATCCTTATTAGAAATGCTATGCTGTTTTATTCACAACACCATGCTAAGCAAAAATATATGCTGAACACTTCTGCTCGTTGTGCATCCTTATCTCTTACATTTCCATTCAAATGTAACAGTGGATTTGCTCATCACTTATGAGCTCACCTTCATTGTAATATGCTTACTTACTGGGCCATGACCCATGATTTTTATGGGGCCATTTAAACTTCAGTTATTGTTTTGCTTTCTTTATCAGCTGCCTGCATTAAACGTTCTGTTTGAATTCATTATGTTCAAGTGGTTCTTCTTCCATGTGATATTGCATATTAAACTAGAATAGTCATTTTCACCTCTTCTTTTAATCAAGGGTTTTTTGTGTAATGAAAGATTATCTGTGTTTATGAAACTATGGTTTTTTGTTAATCCAACAAAATGTCCTTGAAGAATTTACAATGTCCATTAACACTTTCTTCTTTAAATTTATCACTTCGTATAAAACATCATTAAGTATTGGGATGAAATTTATCACTTAATATAAAACATCATTAGTATTAGGATGTTAATATTAATACAATCTCTTGAATTCAGAGAAAGACTTGCCTTTGCCTGTTGTAAGTGATTATAATTGATGAGAAAATCCTAAGAGTTCTGTAAGCTTAATGATGTCCAAAAGTCCAGATTATTTTTGTAGATGCAGAAAACTTTCCTTCTTCCACAATGTAGACATAGCTGTTACAGGTGACTAATCTCACTAGTTTCCCCCAGCAACTGGAGCCTGTCCAGTTCCTCTTGTAGTTTCACAGTCAGCTCTCTAATTTGCCTCTGTTCTCAGTGGTTATCATTTCTTCTTAAAAATGGCTTGTGGATTTGCTGCTAAGGCCTGTAACTATTTACTTTCTTGAATGTGCAATTTTATCTGTATTGCAAAACCCCTTCTGACAAGATACTCCCTTTTGAACAGGGACATATCTCTGCAAGAGAAGGTGGCCTTTCTAACGGTAAAGCAGGATGTTGCTGCAGAATGTAGTTAGTGCACAATCAGTCTACAAAATGAAGTGCATAATGAAGTCTAAGAGATTGTCAACACAGTAAAAAGAAACAGAAAGGAAGCAGCCTTTTCTGCAGGAACAGCCTGGTATGTACTTTTCAGGAAAAAACACGGTGTGCTAAAATATTTATATGTGAATCAGAATATGAGCTGAATGTGCATAATGATGCCCAGAAAGTATGTTGTTCCCTTACTCACCTGTTACAAGAAAAAGACTTCCTTGTTATATGAAAATGCTTAAGATAATAAATGGGGCGAAAAAATCCCTGTTCTTTACAGTGATGAAACTGCATAGTGTCACTAGTGTTGGAAAGGACCTCAACCTCTGGAGGTCAACTGGTCCAAACCTCTGCACAAGCAAGGCCAACTACAGAAAGTTGCCCTGGCCTGTGTCCAGACAGTTTTTTAATATCTCCAAGGACGGAGATGCCACAACCTCCCCGGACAACCTGTGCCAGTGCTCAGTCACCTTCACAGTACAAAAGCATTTTCTGATGTTCAGAGGGATCCTACTATGTTTCATTCTGTGCCCATTGCCTCTTGTCCTGTCACTGGGCACCATGAAAAAGAGACTGGCTCTTTGCACCCTCCCTTTATATTTATACACATTGATAAGATCCCCACTGTGTCTTCTCTTTTTTAGGGTCAACAGTACCAGCTCTCTCAGCATTTCCTCATAGGAGAGATGCTCCAGCTCCTTCATCACCTTCATGCCTTCATTGACTTCTCTCCAGTATGTCTATGTCTGTCTTGTACTGTCCTTAACTGGACTCAGCGCTTCTTATGGGTGTTAACAGTTCCTTGACTTGCTGGCAACTCTCTTCCTAATGCAGCCTAGGAGACTGTTGGGTGCTTTTATTGCAAGGGTGCATTACTGAATCATGGGAAACTTCTTGTCCAGCAGGACCTCCAGGACCTTTTCTGCAAAGTTGCTTTCCAGCTGGTCAGCCCTCAGCAGGTATTGCTGTACAGGGTTATTCCTCCCCAGGTGCAAGACTTCGCTTTTCCCTTGGTTGAATTTTATGATCTTCCCACCAGCCCAGTTCTCCATCGTGTTGAAGTACTACCGAATGGCAGCACAACCACTGAGTGGGAATTGATTCGTCCGAATTAGGAGGGGAGGGATTTCAGTCCATAGCCAGTAAGGCCATATGACTCCCAAATGTATTTCACCTCTGGTGTTTTCCTTCATGCAGTAATTTCATATTCAGACACTGATACTAAAACGTTCTCATGAAAGGCTTCCGTTTGTCAAGCTGTGTTTTCTGATATTTAACAGCTCATATTACGGCTTCCAGACATTCTGCATTCTTTTCAGGTAATGGGTACATCCCTACTTACTGCCTAGGTGCAGAATGAAAGACATCTGTGCTCCTAGTTATAATATGCTAACTAATAGCAGGAATATACATCACTGCTTTGGTCTCTAGAGAAGTTTCTAGATTCAAGGTCATAAGTCAAGAAAAGCATTAGCTCCTCAAAGGAGGCATTGAGGCAGCATGTGGAGAACTTGAAGGAATATCATCATAATTCCTCCATCTGGCGACAAACACTCTGTCATTTGCTGTCCTAATAAGGAACATGGTGATTAAATATGGCTAAGCACTCAGGCTAGTTGTGATTTTTTAATTAAAAGAAAATGGTTTTGATTTTTTATCACAGGAAAAAGATGTATTGTCAACCCTTGTGCACAGACGCAATTCAATTCAAATTCTGACTAAGCTTCTTAAGCAGAGAACAAAACCCAGCATGGCCTTGTTTAGGCTTTTCTTCAGAAACACAGAAACACCTGCAACCAACTGCCTTTGCTAATGGATGGTATTTAATGCAGCAATTCTCTGGGCCCATTTTTGCTGGTTTTGAGAGTACCTATACACTGTAATATTGGTATGTCCTTTAAATATAATACATTTTGCATAGCACAGACCTGACTGAGTCAGGTCCTAGGAAGAAGGAAAAGCATCAGCTGTTGAGGAGTGTTTGAGAGCTCTGTTAATCTGCATAATTGCAAAATGTCTCTTTCACTGCACGAAATCATTATTTTCTCTTTTTCTTCCTTAAAAAGCTGTTACATGCCATTTTCAGAGAGGATACTATGCGAGAATGGACTTTTGGGGTGAACACCACACTCCTCCTTACAGACAAGTTTGAACCAAAAAAAGTAACAGAGTGCACAGAGTCAGACAGTTGAGCAGATAACTGAATAGTAGCATTTGTTGACAGCTACGTCAGAGCATCATGTCTGGTAAGAATGATCTGTTTATAAGATCTGTAAGAATGATCAAATCGCATTGAAATCATAGAACATCCTCTGTTAATTTCAACCAGATACTTTGTCTGAAGTAGAAATGCATCCTCTGAAGTGTAATATGTATTTATTATCTTACATAATATTTTGTTACCAACCAATGTAAGTACAAAAAACTTGATTTTAACTCCAGTAGTTCCTTTTGCCCCAGTGATTATATACCAAACTTACCACAGGTGAGTGGTATGCTGAAGTTCTTACCATCTCAAGTGTCTGACAGTCTACATGAAAAAAAATGTGGATCAGCTCCATTACCTATATTTCATTCACAGTCATGCTGTTTTTCCAAGCATAAAGTCTGAGCATTATTGTAGTTTGGACTCAATCTTTCCTTATCTATTCCATAATCTTTCACGATACTGTCATGGAAACATGCAAGTAACAACATACCCTGCCTAGTTCCTGAGGGAACTATACCCTGAGACAGTTCCTAAGAATTCCTAAGAAGCACTATACTAATTCATTAAATAGCAAAAATAATACGCATATTTAAAGACAGTGAGTGAGGGGAGTAGAAAGGAGGTTGTCAATATTAAATATGTCCATTCATCCTGTGGCAGTACTCTGAGATGTTTTTCACATTGGTTGCTGTATCCAGTTAATCCTGTTACCTGTAAATGATGAGTCAAGTTGACAGCTTGGTCCCTATTTATTCTCATATTTTCTTTATGCTCAAAGTTTAAATAAATGTAATTTGATGGGGATGAATAAACCCCTCAGGCTTTTTACTGAAACAACTCAGGAAGAGGCTATTTTAAATAGAAATAAAAGAATGCAAAACCAGAATTACCTGAGAGCAAAACAGCAGAGCACCTCTAAAATCCTCTGTAACCTACCTATCAAGTAAAGAGTGAAAATGGAAAAAAAAGTTAAAATTGATAAATCCACTGTCTAATAAACTACAGCTTGGTCAGCATCACAAACTACATGGGCATGAAAATACAAATATGTCTTTAACAGGGTATAACGTTAGTTAGAGAAGATGAAGCAAAAATGGAAAATACCCTTAACAGACACCCTGAACATGAGATATCAAGAAATTTACCTTCCACTACCAGATGATCTTAACTACAGACTGAAACACGAAAAACAACTACTCTGATTATTAGTGTAATACGTCTTAACTCGTCAGTTTATTCTCAAGATATGACAAAACATTGATGAAAGCCTTCCTCCTCTCCTTGTGACAGGACAATAGGCAATGGGTACAGACTGAAACACGAAAAATTCCATTTAAACAAAAAAAAAAGCACTTTCTTCTTCCCCTATCATGCTGTCATGAAGGTGACTGAGCACCAGAAAAGATTACCCAGAAAGGTTTTTGAGTCTCAACCCTTGGAGGTATTAAAAACCCAACTGGATATGCCCCTGAGCAACCTGCTCCAGCTGACAATGCTTTGAACAGGGGGTTGGATCTCCAGGTTATCTCCAGAGGTGCCTTCCGACCTCAGGCAATCTGTGATTATATGAAGAAGCTTCAGTAACTTCTTCTTTATGAGATGGAGTGTAGACACACACAGATATAAATACGTGTCTCCATTGACAGCCAAACTTTGCCAAATTCTTTGAATAATCAGTCAAGAAACAATAGAGAAACCCAGCAAGTCTTTAGCAAACTAATTTATGTAACTATTACTGAAGCAAATCTTAGGATTGAAAGCTGGAATCAGGAAACCCACAGGAGAGGTGCTATGCAAATCGTATTTTATTCAGAAAGCTAGTGAGACAAGGCATATTGCCAGATGAAGTTGTATCAAGAAAAAATGAAATAATATGATAATCAGTGATGCCAGCACACCAGTGATCCAGCTCTTCTTGTACAGTTTGTAACTATTAGAGAAAAAGGAAAAAAAGGATTGGTTTTGCATACAGCTCCTCTCAACCATGAATGGACACTCAGATGAAACGTCCAGCAGTGAGTAGGAGGTTGATGTCACAGAGTGTGAATGTAGACCTAAGTACAGAGTTCGGCGCCTCTAAATCTTGTTTGCTATTTACATGACTGGCTGAAGTCCCAACAGAGTTGCATGTCCTGAGTGATCTGTGTTCATATGATTTCAAAAGCTGCATTTCGGATAAGACCCAACTCTGTCCTGCCTATGCCTATGCCTCCCAGAAGTCAGTAAGAGGAGTCTCGGCTTGCACTGAGCCACTGGGCTGGGCTTCAAGCTTCTTCCCCAGCACTGATATGAAACAGGATCTGTGAGCATCTCTGTGTATGAGCAGCGTGGCTGGAGGAAAGTCATGGTAGGTCTGACAGCACAGAGACAACTGCCCTGGGCTGACTTCTTGAAAGTGGGATTTGGAAATGCACTGGGGAGAAGAGAGAGAAGAGGGCTGAGGAACACTGAAAATTGAGGAGATAATCTTTCATGCTGTCAGAAAGGTTACAGAGGGCTCCATAACTCCAGGAGGATTCAGTTCGTTCCATATATATAGTATCTGATATATTGCTCAAGACTGTAGAGACACCAGTGCAGACCAGGGAGGTTTCTGTTAGCACAGAGTGATACAATTCTTGTCAGACTGACATTTATTCTCACTTGCTTCCCCCTTCTCTCAGCTGAGAACCAGATTTCAACAGCAAGCAGAAAACTTAGAGGGAAAAGAAATAAGGAAAGACATATAAAGCTTTCACAGAATCATTCTGTGCAGATGTTAGCATCTTAGGGGGATTCACAGAGGTTCACAGACTCACAAAACTTCCAGCTGAAAGATAGATGACACCTAGTCTTATAAGCACTGGTCTCTAAACAGGCATTCATTGATTTTAATCTTGTTAAATCATGTTCTCGTTACTCAAAGACAGAAAAAAGGAAAGAAATCAAAACCACAACTCAACAATAACCAAATTCCCCAGGAGATGAAATCAACAATTTTACTGACTTCTCAGGCTAGGGAACAGGAGTTTAAAAGAATTTAAAGAATAAGTAATGAAAGCTGTTGTGCTTTACAATGTGGTAACATAACAGAAATAAGAAGCTGCAGAAAAAGAAGATTTTTAAAGGCAAAATGTGGAGAAGACCTTGAAACAGGAGTAAGAAAAGATATTCCAGTGCGATCCAAGCTCTAATGAAATCCATTTGCTCATAAAAAATATGATTCTGTATTTATTTTGGGAGCATCCTTATGAATTGCTTTATAAGGCTGAAATTGCCATCTACACTCCAGCCACTGAGTCTCTGTCAAATAGTGATTTTGACTCTTTTCAGAGAGAACACTATGGACCAGGAAAACCATGCAGTCCAAAAGCAGAAATCAGTCTTAACTCTGAGTCCCAGCTCCTGAAATGTGCCAAACAGCAGATATAAACCAGGTGCCCCAAGTATTCATGGGTCGAGGTCTTTCTCTCCTTTCTTTTACTAAATGGCAAAAGTGTTTTCAAATTGCACAGAAAGTGTACCTACTCTGTGGCAAACAGTAACTTACAGAAAGAGGAAGGGTCTGGGCTGGAGTCAAGAGCATGGCAGAGATGTAAGGTTGCATCCTGCTCCCAGTCTCACCAGTGACTTAAGGAGTACTTCAGGTTAAACATACCTTTCTGTTTCCCCCATTTGTTGAATCACAGCAACATAAATGGGCTTAGAGCTTTAAGCCATCCAAAGTGACATCATTCCTATTATGGAGACATAGCAACCATATATCACTGCAATTAATGCCACTTACTGCACTTACTTTGGGTGGAGTGAAACTTAATCCACTCATGCTTGTAAGATGCTTCAAGATTCTCCAAAGAAAGCCAGCATTGGAATGTAAAGCATCAGCCTTGGAAGTGACAGCAGAGTGCACTCTGGAAGGAAGAATAACAATAATATCATTGGGTTAAACTCTGCAAACTCAGACGAATTTTCACTTGCTCCTCACAGCATTTCTTCCCCAAGAGCATGTCTTGGTAGCAGCTCTAATCCTGACGATAAGCAGTACTGACTACAGATGAACACCAGTGCATCGTAATGTCTCCCCCTTTTGATCCTGAGCTGGAAGGATGGTATCGTACTGAACTTATTTGCTGAGAAATTACCCTGTTACATATATGTCATATATGTCTCTCCGTTTCTGTGGCAGTGTCCATTGATGTTTCAGAACAAGTGGTGGTTAATGCTGCTCTCTTCTCCTGGAGCCAGTTAGTCGGCTCTTGGGCATTGCAAAGGGAATACCTCCACAGCTGCACGTGGCTTTGGCCTTAAAAATATCAAGGATTTCATTGAAGATTCCTCACTGTCTCTTTGAATAGTTCAACTGTTAATATTTTTAGGACAGGCCTGCTGACCTTTTACTGCTTTTAGCCATTTAGCATATGTCATGTTAGAAATAATCTTCTGGAAATATCCACTCCAGACAAGTGGCCGAGACTTTGCTCAACTGATCTGTATGTCCCATTCTCAGCTAGTATGGCTGTGTAAGGTGCAAACAGTATGACTACACCCCGGATTAGATACTGTGGATAGATACTGTTAAATTCACCCTAGGGTCTGGCCCAAAGAACTCACCTTCTAGCAGAATGCTCGGAGCTTTGATTCAACCAGGGCAAAAATAAACACAAAACCCCATGCTGTGAGAAGTTATTCCTTGTGCTGATCATAGATTACTGTGGAATGCATATGTGCCTTTAAAAAGATGCTACATATGGCTGTAAGGTTATAGAATATAAAGTTATGGCATTTCTCTAGTCCAGTGACTGATGCTGAACACAGAGCGTTTTCCTCCGCAGCCACCAAATTAGCAGGTGTTTATAGTGTTACCTTATGCAATTTATAAAAGTCTTGTTAAGGTCACAGAGAAGTTCATCAAGACTGAAAAAAACCCACAAAACACCAATATATTATTAGAACACAAACACTGTTATTCCATAGCATCCTTTTGGAATATTTAACCTAGCCATCCCAGCAAGTAAAAAGCTATGGTACATACCCAGGAAGTCAAAATTTGGCAGTTCTAGCTGAGTGTCACTCCAGTGAGTCCTGTGTTTGAAACAAGACCTTATCTTGTTAGGGTGAGCAGAGAAATGTCCTTCTGTTTGGCTCTCTCACATGAGAGTCAGCTGCTTGTCTACCTTTAGAGATCTACCGTGTCTCATCTGGGACATGTGCTAAATTGGTTTGATAGTTCGCAGCTCCCATATTATTCCCAGATCCTTGTTCACTGCATTTCTTTTTGTTTGTGCTGGCTCAGAGAATAGGGATTGGCTGAGAGTATACACCTCAGTGACCTAAGTAGAAATCATCTGCCAGTGAAGGGTGATAATCATCCACCAATAAAATAAACATCCAATCCTTTTCTCCCTCCTCCTTTCTTCCATTTTTCCTCTCAAGCGAGCAGCTCACTCACTCCCAGAGCACAGGAATAGAAGGAATGAAAGACACAGGAATTATATCTGCATTTATAGGGGGAGGATCTTCACCTGGCTAAGACGTGGCATAAGCACTTGCAACTTGTGTAATGGGCTTTCAATTTGATTTGTAAATGCACAAATAGCTGCCATTTTACTGCAGAATTGGCAGGGAAAAGACCTACCCCAATCCTGCCTGTTTCTCTTGTCATTGCTGAAAGTGAAATCACTGCTTTCCTTCGCCTCAATAGTTGTCAGGAGGCAGGCAGAATTGTCTAACATCTTCAGACAGGGGAAGGAATGCTATCTGTTGCACACATCCAACTGTCTTTATGTATGCATTATATGCTAAAATTGTTCCATCAATATTGTCATTTGGTCAAATGGTCATTTCAGTAATGCAGATTTTTATTAAAGAAAGGTAGTCAGAGTTTATATAGAATAGAATAGAATAGAATAGAACAGAACAGAACAGAACAGAACAGAACAATTCAGTCAGAAGGGACGTACATTTTCAGTGGCCAAGGTCTGTTATTCTCCTTTCTAAGCTTCACCAAATTTCTTTTCATGACCACTGCCAGGCGCTGGCAGTGGCCCACCATATTCTTCAGGACTAGGTTTTGACTTTGTGGTACTTCCACATTCCTCCTGTGAATATGTGCAAAAGAATGCCAAAGCACAAGGTGTCACCACAAGTCACGAGTTCAGTTTCAGAAAAACTATTACAAGATCACTGCTTGATATTTTAAAGATGTTTAATCTGAATCCTGGTAGCATGTTTACACTTGCCACATAGCAACAGGAAAATGAAGAAGAGTGCGCAGACATGGAAGGATCCCCAAAAAATGTGGTTTATTACTGTATGTAAGCACTTTCATGATTGTGTTCTGCAAATACATTGTTGTAATCTGCAGTAGGAGGTAGTGAAACACATTAAATGGTTTCCAGAGCCTTTAATTAGTAAGTCCTTTATTCTTCATGTCAGAGAGCAGTAAAAGTGGGCTGCTCTGCAGGGAAAGAGAAGACATGAGCTGGAGGTGACAGCCAGGCAGGCAGGGCGGTGTCCTTGCATACATGGGATACAGTCCCACAGCACCCAAACCAGAAAAGCGGAGCAGGTCTGGGGAGCACAGAGCAATGATCACATCATTAGTCCTACCAATGAGTCAGGTCTGAGCTCAAGACAGTAAGTCAGGATCTGCAAGGTGCAAGGCCAGGCATGGACATACCTGCAGTGTAGCTCAGGCAAAGACCAAGGGCTGGACCTCACAGGCAGCTTCTGAACAGGGCAGAGGATGCAAGTATGGGTGAAGGCTCTGCATAAGGCTCCCTATAAGGCTTTCTCACAGCTTAGCTGTGTTCACTGAAATTTTCTCTAGGGCTACACAGCTGCGTTGTAAGAAGGCTGACCCTGAACATAGGCAGCTAAATTCCTAGGCTTGGAAGGGAAGAGAAAGACTTTGCAGAGGTGGATTATAGAGATGTTTTCAGGCTGGCCAGAGGAATCAGAGCCTTATAGTTCACTCAGGGACTTGACACTCAGTGTTCCACCTCTGACCTCTGAAAACCAACGTTAACACTATCCTCAATTTATTAGACCATGAATCTTCCCTACAGCATTAAAAAACAGGATAAAAAGCAAGTAACATGAAGCTATATCTTAACATAGCCATTAGGGGTTGAAACAGCTGCCGCACTGAGTACCTGAGACATCTGCAGGAACTGGCAGATGTGACAGAGGGCTTGAAGAAAAGCTGCAGCAGGAGGCCAAGCATGGTGGAAAAGACCTTTAAAATGATGCTAGTGACTTAAGTTTAGGCAGCTGAATCAAGCAGTTTATCGGGATCATCAGGACTATTTTACCTTTGTTTAATTAGATGATAACTTTAGCTGGCAGGGGAAGCGTCTGCAGATTGGCATGCGTAAGGCTTCCTGTGAAGTGGAAAGGTATGCCTTTTGAAAATGTGCTGTGTTAGACAAGCTGGTAGGGATAATTGTAAATGGTAATGTCTCTGACACTTATATGACCCATTAACTTGTCTGGCAGAATAAAACCCTAATGTCAAATTGGGCATGTGCTATTAAGAAAGTATTTTTTTCCATGGTCCCTGGGCTCAATGCCCCATCGTGAAAAAGAATAATAAATTGGTGTGCTACAAATGGGGATGTGGATAGGGGCTGTGAGTTTGGAGACAAAGAGCTGTCTATACATCAGTGGTATTGTTCCCCTTAATTATTACTACAGCCCTGCTGATTTTGATGCCAAGAACCCCAGTGATAAAATCTGTTACCTTATTTAATAACTGAGACTGACAGATGATCAGAAGAAACAAATAGTAATGAAGACCTCTAAAGGAAATTCATCTGGCTGAGCATGAAACTAGTTTCCAATGAATGCTAGAATGATGAATGTAAAGTTGTTTTGTTTGAAGGAGTCTGAGGTGCCAATTTGCAGAGGAAAAAACATGTCCTAATCCTCAACATTGCAACAGATCTGGATCAAATAACTCTGTAAACATCCTCCTCCACCTTCTTTTTTCTGCACACATTTATACATGAGCAATGAGCGAGGAAGTCTGAACATTCTCATGGAGAAAATTTAAACACAGTCCCCATTTCCTTTAACTTGCACATCAGTGTTTGGCAGGTGTATGTCTCATTAAGTCTCTCTGAAACCAACATCACTGCATCAGGGAACTACTCTTCCTGCTCATTATATACTTACAGCAAGCTTATAGTCTATGCCTCTACTGATAGGGATTTGTGTGTTTGTCACTTCTTGTAAGCACTAACGTAAATAGCTATAAAGTTTTTGCTTACACTGTACAGACAGAAATTAAGGTGATACTTGAATCAGTAAGGGACAACATATTTTATCTTAGTGGATCAGCTTGGGAAGCTGACCACAGGCATAAGAAAAAGAACTTGGAGAGTGTTTAAAAGATATGGTAAGAATTTGTTGCAGCTTCATCCCTTTCCTATCACTGAACCTGCTTTCCCTCTCATACACATAGTCATTATCAGAGTCCATAAAGCAAGATGGATTTTTAGGGAAATGAGAGTATATAGAACAGACAAAGACTGAATTAATACCTCAGAAATCAAAATGTTTTAAAACAACAAAAAATTTGGAATACTTAATTATGTCAAACAAATAATACAAGCCAGAAAAAGGTCTACACAGTAATCAACTATCTTCTGACATTTGCTAATGTTGGAGGTTGTCAAGTCAAATATTTTAGACAGTTGGTTTGTTTTTTTTTTCCAAATGGCATATATTGTTATGAAACTAAAGATGTAGTTAGAGAATCATTTGTTTTAGCAGCTCAGATCCCTTCTGTTTACCTCTCCCCTCTCCATTTGGTCTACTTACTGGCATCTCAATCTCCCTTCAATATGCGCAGGTAGATGTGTACATCCCAATGCAGGAAGTATGAACCTAGTTAGAAGATTCGTTCAAGTAAAAAGTCAACTTATTTGTCGGCAGAGTTATTTGGCTAGGTGTGTTTTAGATCCTGGTCACAGTCTAGATTAGTACAAAGAAGGGGTACAGAAGAGAGAAGAATGAACGTAAAAGAGTGTATCATCTAGTGATTTGGCATCATGATTGCCAAACATAATCCTTCTTGAATGACTACTCAATAGAGTAGTAGTCAGAAACTTCACTCCAATTGCTTAAATGATTCTTCTTCCTTTATTTAAGGACACTGGCTTTCACATAGACAACATTGTTTGTAAGTTCAGTGCATCTTACTTTTGGACTTAATGAACACAGAAACAAGTAAAACTTCTACTTCAGTGTTTTTAAACTGATACTCAAGAGGGCTGGTGAGTTAAACAGTATTTAGGTAACTACGGCCTCACATTCCCTGATCAGGCGGTGGAGGTTGCTGAAGAAGTTACTATGCCTTAGATGCTTTTTATTGCCTTCATGCTAAGCATTATTACAGGAATAGTAGAGTTGGTATATTATGACATGGACTTATACTTTAGCTACTTCATTTCATGGAATAGTGTCTGTATTCTAAGTAAAAGTATCCTCAGCATCTCTGAAAAACTGATTACTAAATTCCATCCCTCCATTTGACCACCTGAATCGTGCATTCACAGCTAGAGAAAAAAGATCACTGTGTATCTGTTGGACACCCAAAACTTTAAATTATATAATGTCATCTAGTCTTCTTTCTGGCGAAGTTCAAAATAGCTGCCCTTGTTAAAATATCTCTGCCTCCCTCCTGCTTACATGAATGTTTCTGCAGTGTTATGTACTCTTTAAATACAAAAAGTGACACTTGCTTGGGAGAGAAGAACCCCCCTGGTCCCTGCACTCTTGGAGGTGTATGTGCTGTTTATTAGACCTCAAGGCAAAGGCAGTACAAGAGACACTGTGTCCCAAATTATCTGCTTAGGAAAGAGAAAGATGGAGAGGAGAAAATGAGGCAGGGAAGTGGCCCTAGCACAAACTCTCACAGGAAGCTGGTGTTGCAGCCCAAGCATCCTTAGCCTCATGTCCACTGAAGACACCAGTCTATGATACTTAAAACTGCTTGCAATCCACAAGTCTGTCACCTTTTTCATTAAGATGAGGACAAAAACAGGATAATGCAGGTGCCAGCACTGGGGTAGAAACTGCTGAGAAAGGATCTGGCTGCTGCTTTTTTAGCTCATCCAGATCGCTTAATCCTCCATGGCATTCTCACTCACCGGAGGTGTGATGGTGGCCAGCAGGATATAATTCTTGATGATTTTCTCTGAATAACCTTTCTACAGGTCAGCCTTAGCAGAGATAAGACTGTCTCTCTAGAGAGAGACAACCGCTGATATATTGAGATACTTAGCCAACGTGCTGTCTGAAGCGCCTGTCACTGATAGCAGTGGAACAACACTGGTGGAGAGCTGCTCAAATTATCTCCGGTTCAGAATGATTTTTCAGTGCTATCCACTTTGCTGTTTTTTTTTTTTTTTCTCAAGAGGCTTTTCAAATGTCATATCATCCCTACTCTTTAGCACAATAGTCTTTATGTTAAAACTAGCTATAAAAATCAGCAAACTCTAGCAGGGAATGCAGGCTGTGCATATTTCACAGGGGGGCAATACAAAATGAGAAGAGCAGTCAGTTACACTCTTCTTGTTGCTACAGTGAGAGGCTATTATTTACATTTAAGAAGGGAGGCACACTAAATGACAAAAAAGTCTTCAAGGGGAAAAAAAATGAGGTTTGCATCTCTACTGACTATTTAAATGAAGACAATCTGTGGTATGACATTCTGCCTTCACTCCTC
The DNA here is from genome assembly GCA_013399435.1 of Arenaria interpres. Lineage (NCBI taxonomy): Eukaryota > Metazoa > Chordata > Aves > Charadriiformes > Scolopacidae > Arenaria > Arenaria interpres. The sequence goes on from VXAK01020980.1 coordinate 90,129, forward strand.
CATACAGAGGTTTGTACTACATCACATGTCTCAGATTGACTAGATAGCACTTCCTAATGAACTAAATCTTAAGGCTAGACGCAGTAAACAAATAAAGATCTCAGAACATAGGACCTGCATAGGCTAGGTGGCTTTTGGCCTCTGGACCTGCCTCTGGAAGACCATTGCAACAGTCAGCCCGGATCTTTGCACTGGGAGATTTTAGGGGCCTCAAAATGAGAAACCAAAGAGTCAGACCCTAACAAAAGAGTAGCTTGGAGCAAGGCAATGGGAAACACTGATGCTACAGATTATTTTTAATGTATATTTTCCTCTCTCAAAGTCGTATAACTCGTTCAGTCCAAAACTGATACCTTAAACTGAAGCAAAGCTAACACAGGATTGTCCTCCTGAGGGCCAGTGTCTCCATCTGCTTTTCCAGAATAAGAGATTTCATCATCCTGCAGAAGAGTTTCATGGTTTGAACAGTCATTTGGGATGTGGGGATGGATGAAATTCAGTGCTAATTTTAGCCTGAAAGAGTCTGAAACCCTGCATGCATATCCTCAAAGAATGCCTTAACCATTGCACAATTTGTACCCCATTTCTGTCACCGATGCTGAACAGGAAGCACTTGGGAGTATCACATTATTTGAACCAAAAAGACATAACATGGGGCATAAGATGTCCAACCCTTGTATTACAGCTATTTGGGACTGAGTTACTAATTAATAAGTTTAAAGAAAAAAATCGTGTGCAAGTTCCAAGCTGTTCACATCAGCATTTGCTGTCCTGTGAAGTTGCACTGTAAGTCACACAGTTCCTGGCTTTTGATGGTCACCCTGAGCTCCCTCACTGCTACATCCTAACCAAAAGGAATCACAGAATCACAGAATCTTCTAGGTTGGAAGGGACCTTAAAGATCATCTTGTCCAACCGTCAACCCAATTTTGAAGGCATGATCCATCTTTCAGCCATGTCCTGGTTAGAGGTAAAACAGAACCAATTTTTGTTCAGTAATTCTACTTTTTAGCTAAGTTCTAACTTTCTGAACCAAAACAATTCAGTGACTCGAACTCTGTGCTTCTGGGGATAAATAGGTCAGCTTCTGTAAGGCCACTGATCCTGTGAAAAGCTGGAAGTCCTGTTCCTGTAGCGTTGTCTGCTGAACATCTTTTAAAACCACAGGAGAATATTTCTTTTTGCCTGTAGACTGTAGCACAGCTTTGTGTACCAAAGCAGTGGGTAGTTTGTAGTGTGAGTGTTCTCTAGAAAAAGAAGAAAACAAAGAAGTATGCATCGAGTCTTTGGTTTGCATCATTGATGTTTGAATATGAAACTGTGGCATTTTTTATTTCAATGCCAAAGTTCCAATCACTGTTAGCAAGGACAGTGCTTCATCCATGGGGAATTATGCCATTGATTTACATAAGAGTTTTCCTAAGCTTTATGATAAGCTGTATATTTTTTACTCCATAAATACATTTATGTCTTTTTCTTCAAAGCTAGAACTTAATCCAAAGGGAAAACAAAACCTTTTACCATGATAATTTCTTTTAAGAAAAGTTGTCTTTCTGGACCTATTCAAATGATCACAGAATAAGAGATTGTCTGGCAGAATATAAAATCGCATAAATTTTTATGCCTGGATAGGGACTTTTTATTTATTACAGGACGAAAAAGCAAGAACCAAGGCCTCAGCATGATCTGGGGAAAAGTAACTTTTCTTCCTTTCGATATACACATCCTCAATTGTTTTTTTCTCTTTATTGATGATCATTCGTCCCAAGAATATCATGGGATGATTTGATAGGATATGCTTGAATACACCTAGGCTATAAAATATATCCGTGAAAAGGTAGGTCCGTCTGTATTACTAAGCATGATTCCACCTGAATGAATTTTTGTATGATGTGCAAATCTATTGTAAATAGATGTAAGACTGACATTCCTAGAGGGTTTCCAGTTCTTCTAAGTCAGGCAAATGCATTTTCTTTTCTGCATTTGTTTACATTTGTGAAGATACCTTGGTGAAGTGTTTTAATACTGAATATTGAAATTCTGCAATTCCTCACAGCTAACAAGGCAGACTGAAAAGATGTATGTGAATCAGCTGGTGGTAAAATAATCCCCCTCCTGTTCATTTAAAAAATATATTTTCCCCAAATGTAGTTCCATCAGCTTCTACCATGAATAAATTTTCATATGACAAAGTGCAGTCATCTTCTTGTTCTTGTTCTTTTTATTCCTAATTGGTCATTAATACAGAAACAATTTCTATATAGGACAGTTTTTGGCATTTTAATTGTAAGAGTGGAAGAGACGTTAAAAATTATCAGGTGTTGATGATTTCCTCCAAGGGTTCTGAAAATCTCACAATGCTTCCCCCAAATCCTTGGTCTTTAGAGGTGATAAAGTGACGTGTGACATCATCTCCTTCTAAGGTCAACAGAAGTTGAAGGCACTCAACATTCACATGGTCAGGATCTTACACTCCAAAGAAATAAACAAAAAAGCAAAAGAAAAGATCCCTGCCTGTGTACCTTGTCTTCTGTTCATACCTAGGTCATAGAATCATAGAATTGTCTAGGTTGGAAGGGACCTTTAAGATCATCTAGTCCAACCATCAACCTAACTCTGATAAAAACCATCGCTAAACCATGTCTCTAAGCACTATATCTACCCATCTTTTAAATTCCTCTGGGGTGGTGCCTCAACCACTTCCCTGGGGAGCCCATTCCAATGCTTAAGAACCCTTTCAGTGTAAGAATTTTTCCCAATATCCAATCTGAACCTCCCCTGGTGCAACTTGAGGTCATGAGCAACAGAGGATTCCTGGTCACTTTTCAGAAACAGAGATACGTCATAGTTATCTTCCAGAGGAATATAAGAATGCAGTGTTTGAATAAAATAAGTGGTGGTGACACCAGCAGTTTGTTTCAAAGACTATTAATATGAATGAATGTTTCCATATATTCCATATACTTTCCACTTTTGGAAAAATCAGCTCTGTCTTGGTAGCAGTGCATTTCAGACCTTTTTCCAGTAGAGAATCACCACAGTAGTATGGATTATGAAATTATTATGGGCAGCAGGGAAAACTGGGACCTAATTTTTCTTTGCTGATTGACCTCAACACCAGAAATGAAAGTTTAATAGCTAGGCTGATATTGATCCACAGAGAGGAAGGTTGGAAAGTCCAAGAGAAGCAAAATCTCATCTGTTTCATTAAAAGAGTGCAATAATGACCTGCCCCTCAAAAAATAGGGCAAGAGGAGTCAGTATCAGTTTACAGTAATTTTTCCATAAGAACTTATATTTCTACATTCTAGCATGCAACCCCTTCAGAAATATTTTTCTTAAAATTTTCTTCATACACAAGAAAAAATCCTCTTTATAGATGTATGAATACGTATCAGTGAGGCATTTCATCTCTCCTTTTTATCACAGGAGACATGATTCAGAGTGTTCTGTGCCAGGAGATAAGTCCCCTGGGTTTTGTTTTGGTAGTTATTGTCAAAAACCTGTGATTTCTTTACACATATTTAATAATTTAATCTGTGTTTTTTTCTGGTTTCATTTTCTCTACATACTGAACAAAACTTCTTTGCTTCAGCTATTAGAGAATTGCAAGTGTATCTAAACAACTTTACTTCCCATTTAAATGAATCTCACAATAATGTAGGCTACAAGAGGTCAGATAGACAGTCCAGAGAGCCTCTTGTGGTCTCCTGTCCTATCACTACACTTCCAAGAAGAGTCCCATTCTCTTTTCTTTACACCTTACCATTAGGTAGATGAAGACAAACCACAAGATCTTCACTTAGCTTTCTCTTTCCAAAGAGAAAATAATTCCCACTCTTTTCAGACTGTCACTTATATTTCTTTTCTAGTCTG
>VXAK01020981.1:0-60284 GCA_013399435.1 Arenaria interpres
GCAACAGGCATTTATCTTCGAATCTGTAAACTCTCAGTGCTATGTAGTGGTTCCTTTTCAGTTGGGAGCGCAAGAGATGTGATATTGCTAGCAGTAGTTAACAGGTAGTAGTGAAGCCATGTAGCTATGGTCTCTTCATTCCCAGCTTCCTGCTGAGGAGCTGATACCCTGTGGTGTACTGAAATACTGAAAAGAGTCAATGAAAATATATCTGGTTCAGCTGTACTATATCAGAAAATTTCTTGCAGGATCTACCTCACATTTAAACAATTGCTTTCCACGTATTATCACTTAACCAAAGCAGAATGCTTTGGCTGCATTTATGAATCCATTTCTCCTGCTGATGGAGGACGGATGATAAGGCAGTAGCTTTAGTTAATGGATTACTGTCCATTCAAATTTCAGAGTCCTTGCCTACCAGCACATAGGTGTCCCTGTGACTCTTCAAAAAACTCTCAAATTAGAAAGTTGTCAATACCCATTCTAAAATTTTGTCATTATATTTCTGCAGACTGTTTGATTAAAACAATATGTCTTTGCTTTAAGGTTTTATTCTAATATTTTTGCTATATCTAAAATTTCATAAAGTAGTAGGCCTTCCTGCCTCAATATTAATATTTACAATGGTAATGCTCATCACTGTACCATTACCAAAATGGTAGTCCTCTATGAGGACCCAATGTTCTATGATGAAATCACTGTGAAATTAGCAGAGAATTCAATAAGAGCAGTAATAGGTCCAAATAAGAGAGCAATTTAAATCCAAACAACCCCAAATAGTACTTCTACGATGCCACAGAACAGTATAGTAAAAAGATTTCCTGTGGTATTAGCTGAATCACGAAGGTGTTACTTCAACAGCCAAACTGAGTAAATAATGTGTATTGTCTATCATTTTATTTTATCCTTAGAGATCTTTTAAGGTAATTCACAAATTTTACATTTACATTTAAGTAGTGAATTTTTTGCAGTGTACCTCAAGGAAGAAGTGGCTTGAGTTCAAGCTGTAATTAAAATGTTCTTTTATCACCTTTAGCATAGCAGACAGTGAATCCAAAGCAACACCACGCCTGGTAAACAAGATAAAATATGGTAACATATACTTTTTCGGACAAGGATTTTACGAGTTTTCATAATCTTGTATAAATAACACCAGAAATCTGTGCCAAGGCTTGTGGACTCTCTAATGGAATGTAAAATCTTCCAGCAGGAGTAAGTAAGCATGATAAGGCAATTAACACTGTCGCTGTCTTTGTTGACAATTGCCAAGTAAGATATAAAGAACAAATTATTCCAGGTAACTCTTTTGTTTTGTTTTGATTTAACCCAGCTGAATACGATTATCTGCATTTAGAAAAGGGCCATACAACTGAAGTGAGCGACTTCTTTCATAGCCTGTCTTTTAGCAACAACTCAGAAGTGGATATTTTAGACTGATAAATTTAATTATAAGAGGAACAAATGTAATTATCTTGCATGTGTTACATTTTCTGAGAATAAGATAAATAAGTGATCGTTTTACACTTTTGTATGCACACAAACATAAAAAGTTGAGTAGTTCTTGGCAAATGTTGGGGCACACTCATCCCTACTTAAAACATTTTTTGATTCATTTCAGGGGGATGTTATGTACAGCCTTGAAAAACTTTTATGGACTAAGGAAAATCACATTTATTACAGTATATTGCACTATCTTGTCTGATGTAAATTTGTTTCTCGATTCTTGATCACTCCCTCAGAGGATATAAAACTTGTTCACTTTAGGACTGACCACAAGGAGGTCACTGAAACACAACCCGTATTTATTTATCTGTACAAAGTTCCACTCAAAATCATTGTCGTCAAAAATACACTAACTGACTTAAAGCACAATTGCTTTTGGTTTGTTTGCTTGTTTACTCTTACATTCACTAGCTCTGAGTAAACAATTAGACTTTTTTAAAATTCTTTATTGCCCAATAGTATGGGAGTAGTTATTTTAGTGCAATGTCTCCATTATTGCTATCACCAATGTTTCAGGTTTCCCCTATGGTAAGTAAGTATTTTGGCCCTTTTTAAAGTGTCTAATACAATGGACTCAGTGTAAGGGTAGTTTGAACTGAGTTTCTCTACAAGGAGAACTTGTTTGTGTGGAATAAAGGTTTACAGTATTTTGTCCACTTTGTATTCACAAATGTGAACAGTTCTTCAGTGATTATGATTCAGTGAAAAAGAGATAAAACCTTCAAAATATTAGGGCTAAAATGACCTCTAGACTGATTCTTTTTTTTCTTGACTAAGAACTGGACAGTTCACTTGATTACAATAGAAGAGAAATATATTCAATGCAGGGCAATATAATTATTAGTACTATTTATGAATCCAGTCTTCCAACACATATAAATAGAATTAATTACCATTTAGTCATTTTTAAGGGTGAAGCTACTTAGCAAATTTTCAGGTTGGGCTGAAAAAATGTTTTAGTTTGTTCAAATTGTATTCTTTTTTTGCATTTAATTTGTGTTATATTCCCTTTAAGACATAAATAGATAAATTACTCTGGAAATATTCCATTATTCTGCCTTTTTTTTTTTAATCAGGTCATAAACACATAAAATTTAAAGGCATGTTTCCTCGAATTTCCAGATGTCTGCGTACCTGCCTGTCCTGGAGGTTGTATTGCTTAAGGGATCTTTGTGGGTTTGGCTATTCCATTTCTATATTTCACAACACTTGGCAGATAGTTTTACTGTGGCTCTGTTTTGTTTTGTAATTGGGCAGAATGGCTACAGCAAATCTTGTAACCAATATGTTGAAAGGTTAACAAAATACACAAAGCTCACTCTTCAGTCAGAAGATCTTCTCAGTGTCCTGTTTTTCTCAAAGCTCTTGTGAATTGAGTTTTCTATAATTCATAACAGTCTTTGTGAGAAAGTGGCTTACTTTAAAAGACATTTGACAAAACAGCATTTTTGAGCTCCATGCAGATCTCAGAGGCTGCAACACGGGAATCAACTCAGACAGGATAAACCTTTTAAATTCTATGTCTAGTTAGGGAAGCGGAGGAACATCAGGTATTGAAGACTTATACCTTGGGAGGGCTCCGCTGAGCACAGGAACCCCCCAAAGAGGTATTTTCTCTGTCCTCACCCTTCACCTCCTGCTTTTGAACAAAAAGGCAGACTCACTCTGACCCCACATGCCAGATAAGCCAGCTGTTGCCTGAAAAATTAACAAGATCTGCTCTTGGCTAGGTAAAAGCGTGAGCTTCTCCATCGGTTCTGCCTTGTGACAGATACTGCAACGTTGTCCCTGGTTTTAAGAAAAACATAATCACATTATCTGTTAATGTGAGCATGTTTAGTGACTTTTGATTTTTAAAAAGGTCTTTATATTTTTAAATAACTATTTTTATTCTTCCTAGTAAACACTGCTTGGCCTTTTACTATTGTTTCCTTCCCAAGGAGCCAATATGAACAGATAGACACTCTCATAGAAGGGCACAGAAGCACACCAAACTCCAACACACCATTTTGTCCCTGTCGTTTCCCATTGTCCTACAAAAAGATGAACTTCACTTAAATACAAACTTCTGTTTAGCTCAAGCTTGGATAAAATAAATGTGTAATGTTTATTGCAGTTTAGCCTGTATAAAAACTCAGATGACTGCCAACATTTAACAAGACTCATAGCCAATATGCCAAGCTACTGGCTGATCTTAAATTCTGTACTAGGCTGTTTTTGTATATTTCCAAGAGGCCAGGACTTGATCAGCCATTCCATCTCTGATGTTATTATTTTTTTCAATAATAGTTACCTTAAATACATTCAGTGTTTTTTTTCAACCTTTCTTACATTTTGTGCTTATCTGATGATTTCATAAAGAAAATAGGAATGCTGTACATTTGATACAAAATGTGTAATAAGCCACAGTTCTTTCTTTCAAGAAATTATGAAAAAAAATCTGCTTCTAATTAATGTCAGTCCTTTGACGGATTTGGCACCACTACCTCATGTTGATCCTGGCAACATTTATTCACAAAAATGGGTTTATAAACTGTAATCAGTTCAACCCCAATTCTTCCTGTATTATTTATTTACACTATGATAGTATCTAGAAATTTTAATCAAGACCAGACATGTATTAAAAGAGAGATTTATACAAAATATTTCAACTAAAAGAGTCTGTGTCCTAAGTCAATAGTTAAGTGCAAGAAGGAAAGGAGAAAACAAAGACTATCTTTGGAAAGTGAAGTCGCTGGCTGCTGTCACACAGAATGCCCATGCCCATGAGATCTCAGTCTGAAATTTCAATGTTGTGCTTTATCAACAGATCTATGTTCTCAAATCAAGATATCGATTATTGTTATGTGCAACCTGGCATTTAAAACCACATGCCTTAATTTTATCACCATGGACTTCAGAAAGAACCTTGTTAATGACTTTCAATAAGGAAGAGATCAGTCCCATGAGGCTAAGAGCTGGTGAGATGAAGGTTCATTACCGGTCCCAAGAACTATGCTATTTTCATCAAGATTTCACCGAAATGTTATAAAACCTGTAGTGTACATAATGTTATAAGCATAGTGTATTACACCGGAGCATGAGAGAATGTGATCTAGCAATGAAAATACTGCTGCAGTGATGAGTACACAATAGCAAAACAAGCAACTAAGAAAGGAAAGATTTGTGCTTCAATTACAAATTTAATTTGATAAGTTTTTTGCTCCCTGACTATGAAGTGTACAGATTTTATGAATACTGTAAATTCCACAACTTCCATTACCATTGTTTTTATTAATTAGCTCTTTGTTGTTGTACTTACACTGCAGCTGGTGGCCTGATTACGTTGCTGATCATCTTATTTCCCAGAGGTCCTTTAAGAGCAAGGTGCAGTTCAGGTGCACCATCCCTTTCATATCCTCCTACAAGGCCCTCGCAGGAGGCTTATTGGGTATGTACTTGATTTGCACAGGAGGTCCATACACCTATTGCACTTGCACAGATGATCTGCACAGCACACACAGACAGAAAGTCTTATCTCTATCCTTCTCGTACATAGCAGGAGAAATGTTGCACTAGATAGTCCTCAGTCACAGGTGAGGTGCTGATCTAGAAAGCTTGCCACCATTGTTATTGGTAGTAAGATTTTTAATGATTAAGAAATGGGATTTTTTTGTTACACTGGGTGCATGCATATGCATAGAAGTACTCTGAGCAGGCAGGTTCATAGAAGTGGCCTCACTTCATACTGAGTAGAAATAGAAGGTGTCTTAATATAACCACTTTATTCTACTGTACGTGCTGAGTAGATGCTTTCTCAGTTTGATACACCTTCTGCTTACCGACTTTCTTCACAAGCACAAACCAGCACTTGTTAAATAAATAATAAATAATGATAAATTTTAATAATAATAGAAAGAAAAAAGAAAAGAAAAGACAAAGACAAATGGTGCCTATCACCCTAGAGTTACTCTACACAATCTTGGAGACTCAAACCCCTCATGTTTTCATTTGAACAGAACTGGATACACAAAGAGTTTTCTTTTAGAAAAGGGGAAAAGCAGGATTAGAAGCACAAATATTTTAACATTCTGTACTTAATATTTTAAACATATTCTTAAGACACATAAGTTCTGTTGCACAGACAGATGCAGCAAGGCATAAACCAACAAATAACTAGAATTTGAGTTCTACAAGTTTCCATATTCCCATGCATAACTTTGAGGAGCATGGAAGCAATAGATCCATATTTTTGGATCTGCCTAATTTAGCAAACCTGATAAGCTGCTGAAAGGGTGCCTGGTCACTCATATTATTCACATATTTCTGACTAGGTTGTACCTATTATAGCTGTGTAACTTGTAATTGTTTCTGTTACAGCAGCAGACTCAGGAGTGCCTTACTTTTTGATATTCCAGTTCAACATAAGAAGTATTCTTCAGCTGTGACTTTGGATCACCTTTTATTTCTGAGGTGATGTATGCTGAGCAAATAAAAGAGCAGTTAATAGTGTAAGACATTCAGAACATGTTTCCAAAGGAGAGGAGCAATGTATCACAATTAACAGCCCATACTGAGCCTTTCACTGCCCCCAAGACCTTGAAAGATTGTGCCTCATGGCTTTGTTCTCCCTAAAGAAAGAGCTGGAATACATCACCTCAACTGAATCAAGCTTCTGACATATCTTATATGCTTCTGTGTCAAACAGGAAATGTTGAAAAATAGCCTAAATTACTGTCCTAAAGTACTTGCAGTTTGCATTAGCTCTTTAAACAGATGTGTTGCTGCTAGTGTTACTTTTATTTTTGTCATATTTCTGTTTACACAAACTGATACTTGACTGGAATTCATGCTGGGCACCCATTAATGTCTTTCCATATAATCCAAAATCGTAACAGATGTTATGAGTCTTCAAAAAGGATTAGGGATTTTTTTTTCACCATAGACAAAAATATCATATTAGTCTGGGCAATAAACCCATTAAGAAGCCAAACTGAGCCATACAGCCATGAAAAACTGTGAGGGAAAATGCAGTTATTGATGGTTGTAGGTACTGTTATATATTCTGAATGCATATATCTAAGATATATGCTATAAAGAAGACCTAAAAATTTTACAGAAAAGTATTTTGTTCTGGTTCTACCATTCTCCTGATGAGAAATAATGATCTATCCTCTGCTGTGCAGTCAGAGAAAGCTTTCTGTCACCTGTTCACTATAGTATTTGCCACAGTGTGTAGTTATTAGGAATAGGTGGAAGAAATCACACCCCTTAGCTTTAGGAGCCTGACCTCAGTGATTAGGCTCCCTATACTCTATGAAGAAAGGTGGATATTTTCAAGGGGCTATTCAGAATACCTGTATTAGGCAGCAATTAGGATTCCCACTTCAATTCTTTGAATTGCCTCTAAATGTAACTTTCTCTGTTAATAGGGTAGAGAACCTAAAAGTCCTCAGGCTTGGCAATGTGAACATCCTCTTCTGCGTCCTCATGCTCTTTCAGTGGGTCTGAAGGGAACTAGCTGTGAATGAATGTTTTTAATGTCATGCATGTAGTTTATAGACACTAGATAACACAGATACAGTTTAAGCAACTGTTGATAAGTATGAAAGTTTTCCTTTGTGGCTACTTTTAGAAGATATGTCTGTACTAATTATTATTCATAGTTAAATTTCTCTGATTTGACATTCTTGTCCTTTATAGACTTATCTATGTAATGGAAACTCATGGACCTGTATTGAATTCACAAACTCATTTTGCTCAGGCCACTAGTGAACGTGAGAATAAGTGCAACTCTTTGAGCCAATGTTAAAACTCTGTGCAGTTTTAACCAAAATAAGGCAGTAAATATTTATCTGTTCATTTATACATATTCATACAAATATTTTCAAGACAATATTCAATTTCATACATGTTCATAACAGCAAAATATAATTCTGGACAACAAAAGAATGGAGAATTTTAATGTCCGAATATAAAAATTCACACTAAAAACTCTTTTTAAGAGTTAGTCTGTGTAAAACTAAGAAGTACTGTCAAGTTATAAGTTAAAAATATATAACCAATGAAAAGGAATACTTCTCAATTCTGTATATTGAGGTACCTGCAAAAACTTCCCAAGTATCTGCTGGATGAATTCCAGAAAACAAAACAAATTTAAATTCCATGATTTAATAAAATGTCAACAAATGCATGGTAAATTACTGACAACTTCATACAAATTTGCTAAATAATATTTCACAAGCAAGAGAAAGAACTGCTGAAAGTATTGAGGTAAGTGAACATACTAAAGTTATTGAACAAGCTGAAGTAACTGAGCTGTGTAATTAAAAACGCTTAGTCTAAGAAAAAATATACAGCTCCTGTTGAATACAATGTGATTTGGTGGAAACCTAGAGTTCCCAATATGCACAGTATTGTAGTGCTTCAAAGGCCTTAAAGAGTTCAAAAAGGCTGTGAAATATTCAGTACTAAAACTTATGGCATTATTATAGGAAAAATGTTTTGTCTATTTTGGGACTTGCAATAAGCTGCACAAGAATTTTCCCCCTCAATGCCAGTAAACCAGTACCATCTAACACCAAATGTAATTAGTTACAAATTGGCTGTTACAACTTAATTAAACTTCCTTGCCTCTCTGCTGCTTAAGCAACATGTAGATTCTTTTATGTACTTGCCAATTAGTGCATGAGGATTCTGCTTTCTAATTGGATAAAAAAGTAATAAACTGAGCAGTGTGCTGTTGATATCCAGAATCGACTTTGTTAAAAAAATAGTGGAGACAGGTTTAATGCTTCAAATATTTATCTCAATTGAAATTGATTAAAACAATTTGAGGTTCCATTAGATATAGATACAATCCTTTTGTTAACAAAGTCCATCTGGTCTAAGAAAGAAAATTAAGATTCACTAATTGAAATTTGGAAGCTTTTTTCCAAACATGCATAATTCATACTGACAGAAAACAGAAGCTGCTATTCACCACAAACTGTCAAGTAGATGAATGTTTCATTTAGATGGAATTTAAGATTTCACCCAGCAAGAATCTACAAATGCTTATAGTAAGTCACAGTCTGAGAAAAGGAAATCTGTTCTCTTTTTACTGGCACGGTATGAAAATCCTCTCTTTTTCACTGTGAAGCCATCTTAACCTTAAATGGCACCACATTTGACCTTTCTCATTGCCAGTACTGGAAGGATCTTTCTAGACCATGAGCATTATTCAGCTGTGCAATCCTGCAACTTCACTAGCCACTTATTCTTTTTTTAGACTTGTCATATATTTACAGAATGCTGCTTTTGTGTCAGGATGTATTTCCATTATATAGGAGGGCTACATTTAAGTGTTCCTCTCCTTGGTTACCTTTCTTTCCCACTGCCGTGTACTCTGTCTCTCAAAAAAAAATCTCAGATTGGATCATTTCTTCAGTCTACAAAGTGGTGCCACAAACAGTTGCATTAAGGCAACTGAGAAGACTGCAAACTCAGATGAAAACTGGGAACAAGTAGCTGCAGAGAAGATGGGCCGGGAATTTTTAGGTCACTGTGACCATACACTTCACATCATAGAACCTATAGCAAGGCATTAGCATAAGTCCTCTCTGCTTCAGCTCTCCACCAAACCCTGGGACAGCCACAGGTGGTCTTCTTTTTTTTCCAGGTATGATATTTATCTTGATTCATCATTTCTGAGCTGCTTCTTTATTGTCTTGACGTTTTTAAACATGAATGAAACTGTTACTTTTTCCTGAAGAAGCTTAGAAAAAATCTTGTATCAACCATATTGTTCAACTCAAAGCATGTTTAACTTTTGATGGATCTTTGCCTGTATAAACATCTCCAAAATAAAGAAAGTTTGGCCTCCGTGGAAGACACTGGCAATTCTATTACTGTTTTTATTGGTATTATATTTTGGTAGCCATATACCATTCACTGCTTTTGGGAAAAAAAAAAAAAAAAAAGCAGATCTGAAACATAGTAGTTATCAAGCGGTGATGGGAGGAAGAAACTGGTGAAAGAGATGCTACAATTGAAATTTTACCTTTTGCTTTACAGTATGCTCTGGATGTATTTTGTATCGAGAGAGCTTTGCTGAGCTGAGATAAATAATCACTCAAGTCAATGTATTTAGGCAAGAAAAAATCAAAGCCATAGCACTCTGAGGGAAGCACAGGTGTTTTCTGTTCTCAGTGAACCACCTGCTTATGAATACATAAAGTTAGGGTAGCAGAAATGAGGTCTAATTTGATGATAATTCAAAGATGAGAAAAATTATTAGAAGGACAGGTATAAATAGGTGCTGTGTAAATTCAACAAAATCACATAATAGAGTGGAAAACAATTCTTCTTCTGTCTACATAGCTACCATGAGGCATAAATACTCAAAGTGAAAAAATACAAGGACACTACAGGAGCTTTCAGGAGATTTCAGCCAGCGGCGATGTGGAAGGTGCCTGACCTAATTCAGGTATTTGCCCAGCCACATCCACAAAGAATTCCACAGTGGCTAATTTAGTCTATTCCTCAGGTACCTCTTCCCATCTAGAAAAAACTTATCCTACGCTTCTGGGATATGAGAGATTTAATTTTTTTTTTTTTTTCTCCCTTCTGTTGGACCCATAGGATGGATCTCATACAATCCATAAGCCAGGAAATTTCTTTTTCTTCAGATTTTCAGTGGCTATAAATCCATCCTGACAACAATAAATGTTTTATTTAAGAAAAAATCTAACTAAATTAATAGCAACAATTATTCACCAAAAAGAGTATATCTTATTTATGAAAAACTTCTGATTATTAATAATTTTGGACTGAACAGGATAGAATTCATTTTCAATAAATATCCTGTTCACTGAATAACATTTCCTTCGAAACTGAGGTGCATTTATAGAGCCCCAAAAAGAAAGCTGAAAGATTGCTTAAAGTATACTTTGCCCCAGCAGATACAAGGATTTCTCTACTTTCTCAGGTGTAATTTTCACTAGAAATTGTTATAACCCTGTTGGTTTTTATGTATACAGGGCCAAATTCAGAAACATGTCATCTGAGGTATAGTTTAGATTTCCCTTTTATGACTATTTAAACTACGTAGCTGGTAGCTAGAAAAAGAACATGTTTGGTACTAAGCACAGATGAGAGGAACAGAGAGAACTTCTCAGCTTGTATTAATCTGAACCCCCACATATCCAAATAAGAGATAAGAGACTCTAACTCAAAACATCTTTTATGTTCTAATAGTATGTGGCATACAGCACGAAGTAGGGGGGGCAGAATCAACCTACATTCTGTGATACAAGTCTTTGGGTTTTAAATGGGATTTTTTGTAGGTTTTAGATTTTTTATTTTTAGGTAATATTGATTATTTTGTGTTTTTCAGCTGTATTTTTGTATTAGTGGAAATGCGGTCTGCATGACCTAAAAGCTAGTTACACTCTTCTACTTCTCTGAATAGAAAGATGTTTCCAAGGGAACCACTTGCAGTCCTGTCATCTGGGCTGTAGCCATTTAGCCACTGCTACCTTGAATATATTTGAATATATTTTCTCACTCCTTGCAAATTCTCTGAAAGGTTTCTTTCCTTTGTGCCCCTAGTCTCACTTGCTATCCGCCCACCCTCCTGCTCTTTTTTCAACACTTTCTTGCCAATATGAACTCTATAGCAAAAAGCGAATACAGGTCTTTTCCACCACAAGCATGTTTTAATTGCCATACTGCTGTCAGGCTATGGAAAACTACAGCTAGATTCCTACTGCAGCCTTAATGAAGTGACAAGTGGTTTAGTATAAAACTAGCATCATAGTTAACACCAAGTGGTATTATTAATGGAATATACAAATCCAGTTTTCTCACCTTAACTCATAATTATCAGTCTGAGGTTAATCATTCATTTTTCTCATCTGTGTCCTCATGGACTGACCTATTTTTAACTATTAGCTAGAACTTCAGGCCCTACATTTTTCAATTAAAAAAATTAATCCAAGATTCAAAAATTAAACAGCTAAACCAGGTTTACTGAACAGATAAATCCCATTTGTGATGTGATTTGAGGTCCCAATTTCAATTCTTGATTAAGTATACATTTTTCACTAGTTGCATAGAGAACTAGTAGATGGCCAGGAGAAATGACTTATTATGGACCTGTCTTCTACAAAATATGTCTTCCCTCTGCTATTTACCCCAGCAGCTGTCAGCAGGGACAGATTTATTTTAGTAAACTACAGCCGAAGTGTCAATCCCAAGTACTTGTAAAAAAACCAGTCAGATTATTCAATACACATAATACCAATGCTGACTATGCTTAAAGCACAATCACAATCACAAAGCCAATTTAAATTCTCCCATTCACCTCAGAGCTTTGTATCAGACCACAGATTTGATCCTGAGAAATATGAAAGCATTTCACTAAACGTATTGAATGATCAAAGTTCAAGGTATGACTTGGGGTTCTGCTGGATCAGAGTTGTTGTGTGTTCCTACAGAGAATGTGCATTGATACAGTCCTCAACAGGCGAAGTCTCTAGTTATTTTTCAGACATAATATGGGCTATTTCTATACTGGTTTTAAGAAATAGCCCAAAAGGTTTCTCAGTTCCCTCAGAAATCATTCAATATCAGCTGGAGATATGACAGGATAAATTTCTCAACAACCTCATCTTCAAGAATTGTTAAAGGCCAACTGTTTTTTCTTGGTAGCCAGAAAATGAAGTGAGACAAATTACTGACCATGCCTTTGCAGCCAAAAGCATCAAACTGGATGAAAAGGATGAAATCCAACTGAATGCAGAGCCTACAAACTAGGCATATAAATTGGAGTTACTGGTCTCGAATTCTTTTATGGTTACTGGACAGTTGACTAGAGGACCACGAGTTGCATCACTGTGAACTGCAAAAATGTTGTCTCTGCTATAGTTTGTCAAGCTGCAAAGGTTAAGCACAGTGAACATCCTAAAGGCAATAACACCCTTACAAGTGAGAAAGGCAGCCAGACTTGCAACACCATTCACAAGCTACTGAAACTCATGCAGCAGGGCTAGTCTTACAAGGAACTTACTGAAAAGGGTTGTCAAACACTGGAACAGGCTGCCCAGGGAACTGGTTGAGTCGCCATCCCTGGAGGTATTTAAAAGACACGTAGATATGGTGCTTAGGGACATGGCTTTGTGGTGTCTTGGCAGTGCTAGGTTAACGGCTTGACTTCATGATCTTAAAGGTTTTTTCCAACCAAAATGATTCTATGGTTCTACGATTCTATGAATAAGATCACATTGAATGAGTAAACACATGAAGTTGCGTTTAAAAAATCTTGCTTTAATATTTACCCTCAGAACCATCCAGTGTTGACCAAATTAATCTGATTTTTTAAAGCAAAGTTTATAGGAAATACAGCAGCAACAAAAACCTTAATTGCTAAACATCAATTGCCTTATTTTAAAATTTAAATCTCAATCCTTTAAGACAGGTTTCAAATGACACCGGCATTAGTTAATTTAGACTTATCTTTAGGGAGATGTAGTTAATTGGAATTAATAATTTGTAAATAATTTATTGGATGGGAGAATAACTAAAGCACATAGGAAACCTAGAAACTTGAGTCCCTATGAAAAACAATAGGACTTCCATGCCTAAATCTATTCACAGCTTCAGGACATCCCCTTTCCCTTCAGTGATATCATTTTCATAAAGTATTTTTAGATTCTAGCTATGGCTTATTACCTGATTTTCATATATAGCTCTCCCATCCAATTACTTTAGGAGTTTTTGTTTGTTTGCTTGCGGGACATTTTTGCCAGTATTTGCCATATTAAACTGAAGTGACTTGATTAGATTTCTGCTTATTACAAGAATTATTTATGTCTAATTTTTTTGTGCATTGCGAACAGACTGTTTCATATGGTACAAGACAGAAAATAGATCTTAGGCAAAAGTTAAACCTTGAAAGAGAGCTACTAAGAACACAAAACTGAAGAAATGTTCAACAATACTCTTTGTTTGTAATATTTACCCAGTATAATAAGAACTGAGGAGAATGAAATATTTTATAAAAAACATGAATTAATTCTGATATTCCAAAAAATGCTAATTTGTCACTATACACTGCTAATTCGTCAACTATACCTTTTACAACTAGGAATCACTTTTAATGGTACTTCTTAGGTATGCAATGCTTAGTGTGTATTTAAGGCTTCAAAACGTAATAAACTAAACTGCATGCAAACAGAAGAGAGCTCTGTGAGGCATTTACATTGCCTCATAATGAAAGGCCATTTCATAGGAAAAGAGCTGCATTTAGATAATACAAACTCAGGCTGTCCCTCTTTCACTCTGGAAAGTGCAGAATAGTTTTTCCCATAGACACCCCAGGCAAACTTTAAGTAGAATGGTAAGTGTCCAGAATATTGGGTCAATGATGTTCTCTTAGCCATAATAGTGAGAACTTTGATTTCTTAAAGTCATCTTGTCTTACAAACACCCAATAACTTTAAAATTCTCTAAAGTGCAGTAGGTTACACAGTGTGATTTTAGCTACTGTTGAAATAATTATTAATGTTGAATAGCTTCTTGGCTGTCATTATAGGATTCTATGCTGTCCTTTACAGAGAGAGCTCTCCTTTCCCCAGGAGAAAGAAAAAAGATATTCAGAGCATTATCAGACTGCCACACTATATACTTTGCAATTAAGATACAGTAATTGCCAGAATTAAAGGCAAAGACTGAATGGATAATATGAGCTAAATTTTCAGCTGACAAAAATGTGCCTCTAGTTGTTTGCAGAGAGACTACTAACCCATATCATCACTTATGACTGGAAGACTGGAAATCTAATGTTCCATAATAATTGAAGTTCGTGAATCAATGACCAAATGTCTGTGTCAACAATATATCATTATTTCAAGACCTGAATCTGAGAGGCCGGATACTGAGGAGCTCAGCAGGGTCTATTGACACTGTTCCTTTATTTCCATGACCTTGCATGTCGTTGCCCAAAAACGCTCCCATGGTCTTACAATTCCCATTTCACCTAAATCAACTGCAGCTGATAAATAAATAGAAAAAATTAAACAAATTTAATAAATATAATAATTTAAGTTAGCAAAGCATGGTGAAAACAGGAAAATCAGAAAGGTCTCTGTATTGATTGCCTACATTACAAAGCAGTAAGTACTGACTGGATAGTAATGACTGGAATAGAAATCTGAAAACTTGTAGATAGATTCACAGAGGATGTGAGTGTAAATATGGTTTTTAGGTTCCTTCATTTCCATCATATTTTTTGCCCGTGAGCTGGACCACTATCCTATTGTGACTCTGTACTTACCTTAAATATCACATGTGCAATATTTGCATTTGAGCCTCAGTGGAGCCAAATTCCAGGTCAGCTCATACTGGATATTAGTCCTGTACTTCATGTCCTGAGGAATCCATGGAGATGCATATATATACTTCTTTAAGATGCTGTCCTTATATAAGGTACATACAGTCTTTTAAGGTGTTGTGGTGCTTGTTATGGTTTTTTAAAACCAAATAAATAAAGATTAGAGCTGCAGACTGTATCGTGCAGAGTGCAAAGCTGTCCTGGTTCAGCACCCGGTGGGTCTATACCTCATTAAAGCAAAAGAAGGCTGAGGCCACTTTCCAGTTTGCAAGACCAGGTCTTGCAGAAGGCACTGTATAAATGGATTATTTACCCTAAATAGTTAACTATATTAATACCTATTCCCACTCTTGTCAGGTATCAGGCTGTCGACAGATTAACTCTTAATACTTAGCAGGGGACCTGTGAATCAGTCGTCAAGTGTTTTAGTATTTACCAAGCTGGACAGAACTGACATCTAGCAACCAGAGCCCCTAGATGTTGCCAACACTATTGATTATTGCTGTGGCTTTAAGATGGAAAGAATTAGGAGAGAAGGATTAGAAGAGTAGCAGACACAGCTGACTGCAATGGTCTTGTTTGTATAAAGATTCTGAAAAAAACAATAAGGTAGAAGAAAGAACAGCATTCCCTCTGCTGGTGTGAGTGACATCCATTGGAATCTGTGAAATGATTTAAGTCTAGGTCTTAATGTGCAAGAGTGCCAATCTAATGGAACCATATACTGCTGCTAATTGGGATCTTTCAGCTCTGAAGGCCACTAGTCTCACCAAATAAAGAACAGGAGCAGAAAAAACATTGTCCTGGACTTGATCAAGTTATCAGACATTGTCATTTTAAGTAATTATATATGTAACTGCAAAAAAAATCCCCTACAAGCTGCTCAGCCCTCTTCAGTCTAAGCTCTGACAAACTATCTTAAATTATTACTAAATTTAGTCTAATTCTAGTTCAAATACTTTCAAAAAACCTCCAAGTGCCTTCAGTCTGGGCACTTGTTTTTTCTCCTTTAAGTACGTTCAGTTCAACAATGTTAGTCAAACTGACGTCATCAAGGGAATATATAGATCATAAATGATTTATTTCTATCTAGCAACAAAGTGAAGTTGGTAAATGAACCAAGCATTGTTTACTTGTTAGTGAATGAATGGGATGATTACTTCCCAGATTTCAGACTATATCATTAAGCCAGATAAATAAAATAAAATAACCACGACCAAACAACCCAAAGGCAGTGTTCACATTCATTCTCAGAAAATTATATTTCTTTTATACTGAGTGTATATTTCCCATTTTCCATTTAAAAACTAGAGGAATAAACTGTTACCTTTTCAGCTACTTATTTTGCTTTCTTATGTTCATAAATAAGAATGAAGCTTCACATGGATAAATTAATAAATTCTCAAGCCCTGATTCAATTTCCTCAAGGCTTTATTACTGAAATGTAGCTGGGCATATTACAAGATAGAACATTAATGGAGAGTCGACAGCATGATTAGCTAGTCTGAAAATATCATGTATATTCATAATATTTCTTTCTTCAGCTTGAGCCAAGTGCAGAAGCCAAGTACAGACCATTTCTGTCATGTGGACAGCTTTAATCAGCCTAACGAAAGGATGAGGCTTAACTCCATTTTGGTTTCAGGGCCCTGCTTCAATGTGTTATGTGAAGTGATGGTCTTTGCTTCTGCTGCCTTGCAGACTGAAGTAGAGATGATGCGGTGGTGTCCTACATCTCTGGATTTCTGTAGGACCAGCTCATCTCCAAGCAGATTATGTACCCATTTTGGTGAAAGCAGCAGTCCCAGCAGACGTTTCCCTGGCTACCAGGGCATGAATATCTGAGAATGTATGAATAACTGGCACTATCCTGCTACCCCCATACACCCTGGCAATGTTCCCGCTTGAAGGGCCAAAACTGGTTAGCAGGAGGTTGAGCAACATGAATTTGCCTTATTGAAATAATGACACGTTTTCTTACTTAAAAACAAAAATAAAACCTGTTCATTTTACCCAACAAGAGAGGCATTTGTGTTCCATAAAGACATAAAGATTTTTTGTCATAGCCGTTGCAGGGCTGTGAAACGTTTATTCAGCTGCCTATGCTCTACCATTTCTTCATAAAATTCCTCTATTTAGTCACTAACCAGTAACTGCAGTAACAATTAAGCATGTTCCTTTCAGCTGGATAATTAAATCCCAAAAAACCTCACCACTCAATATGTAATTCACTCAACATCTTGTTGTTTGAAGGGACTAGTGTTCACAGATAGGATGGATTGAATTCCTAACAACATCTGGCATGAGCAATGGACTTGGCTGTCTCCGTAATAGCATTACATTCATGGTAGGAATGACAGCTAAATGTAGAGAGATGGATGGGCCTTTTCTCTGAAGTGGCAGATTCATGGTTGTAGCCTAATGAATCGGTATGTTGTAACCCCTGGCCATGTACATACTGGTCTGTTGGTAGTGACAAGCTGCATCAGGAGGTCCAGAGTAAATTGTAGTTGTCAGATCTAATGGAGAAGGATGCTGGCTTATAAGTTACTGGGAAAGCTGAGTATAGTTTCCATTCCAATAATCTGGATCAAAACACTTCCTGATCGCCTTGGTCAATTTATTCTGTCACTTAATTAAATAAGAAGTATTACAAGTCTCCACAGTAAAGGACAAAAGGAGACTCTTTAACCTTGGAAAAAACAAATCTAGATGTTAGACCTGAAGTAAAGTTTCTTTTTTTTATAGGATCTGAGTTTATAGAAGATTTAGAGAACCTATGTGCTTTAAATGTTCCTGAATGTCCTCATTTTGTAATGTTTTCTACATTGAAACCAGTGAGAATGAAGGATGCTCAGTGCAAGCCAGGCTTTTAATAGCATCCTACAATCAGACACAAAAAAACCTACTTAAAAATAATAATTCTCCTAACGTCCAAATGGATTAGATGATGATCCAAGTACTAAAGAAACAGCATTTCAATTAATAGATTAAAAAGAGTATTTGCTGCATCTCTATATGCTTCTGGTAGATTGAGAGCGGGGGAAGGGAATACAGATAAAACAGCAACAAAAGAGAAGAGGTTTTTTTGTCGGGTTTTTTTTTTAATTGTCTTCTACTTAGCAATTAACTGTAAGTGATTGCTGGGCGTTTTTTTTTCGGGACTCCAAGGACACAGAAGAGAAATAATAGATGTTTTAAATGTACACTATTGACACTTATCAATATGATCCCTACCACCTTTTCTTAAATTGCACTACATTAATTAGCTGAAGTCTAGAAGGAATGATGCCTGAGTAGTCTGGGCTGAACAGGCTTGTCCCCTGAGAAATCAATTTGGTATATATGTGTCCATTATTAGCATTTTCCTGCCTTACTGAAATATATTGTGCTGAACTGTGAAATACCTAAAGCAGAAGCCATTATGCTGCAGACCATAATATATTCTGCAAAGCTCCAAAGAGTGGATTTTAACCAGCCCTGTGTTTGCAGAATTTTTTGGGTGTCTGTTGTTAATGTGTGATGATTCAATTCTGCCCCTTCGTTTCTCTGTCTTTAAGCACTCTTGAAAACATGACGATTTGTCTCGGAAGAAAAGTTGTTTCCTGATGACATATTTATTTATTAAGGAAGCGTACATAAACTCTTGAGGAATACAGAAGCTATTTTCAAGAGAACCCTCAAATCAAGGTAATTTAAAGAACAACTGCATTTTGCCACAGAAACTATAACGTGGGCACTGTATTTTCAAAAGAGACAGGATTGTGTTTTAGGTTCACTAGCGGTGAGTCCTCTAGGAGATATCCTGTAGCAACATTTATTTTATAAATCGTTAGATTGTGAGTAAATGTGTCTTTGTCCATAGGGAAATTTTGTTACTTATAACCTGAAATTGCACATTGCAACTCTTGTGAAACTAGCAGAGGTATTAAATACATACATATACATACATTTTTATTGGTTGCTGCTTTTTATTGCTGTTAGTTAGATTGTACAACGTAATTATTTACTTCAGCAATACTATATGGTCCAAGCAGTGGGTTTTCTCGTGTTTTGTCCCCGTAGTCTGAGAGCCACAAAGTACCAGAGCCAGAAACTCTGTGTTTTTTTACAAAACAGGCCTGTTAGATTGTAAAATTCCTGTACGAGGTCTTCTTAGAGAGACTTGTCTTTGCACAGTGAAGACTGAACAGACTGAAATAAGTCTGTTAATTGTGTGGCGTCCCCAGTTTCAGCAACTGATGGCACAAGTCATGGCAAAGTGATGGCAGCTGCACAAAGTATCCACAGGCGTGAACTCAGGCCACTGTCCTGTAATGGGCTCGAAAGTCAGAAGGTAGAAAATCTGCAAGTCTAAGTGAAACATTATTGAAATGTATTTGTTATTTATTAAGGTGAAATAGTTTATGAGGCACATTTTGCCCTGACTTCATGCTGGCATAATGCAAAATATTGGCCACTGGTGGGGTTGGTAGGGAATGGGGAAAACCTACAAGATTTAAAACCCACTTCAAAGCATACACTGACAAAAAATTATCCTGAATTAATACTGTTTAATAATTAACATTTTAAAAGAGTTTCACACGCAAAGGAAGAAAGCACAAGCAGTTGTCACAACATGTAATGGAGTATTTCTCTTTTTTTTAATTAAAGTGGTGTTAATATGGAAAGTGGTGAAATAGATGACCACCATTTGCAAATTACAGAGAAATTAGTGGTTTAACTTTTTTTTTTTAAAGTTGATCCAAGGTCAGCAGCTCATTTTCTTTTCCTAATCCTTGAAATGGATTGTTGAAATATAGTATGGAATGGCATCTTGGATTATGTTAATTGAGATTTTTTAGTTTATTGAAAATGTCACTTCATAGAAATCAGATTAGAGCCCAGGAGAATACTGAATTTCTGAATTGCTTACACCAGGTGGCAAAAGGGAAATAATGTCTGAACAGAGAGACTGTAAAGGAAAAACTGAGCTTCATGTGGAAAGCTTAGATTGAAGTTTGTTGTACCATTACTAACTTTTGCAGCTAAATGAGCTCCAGGAACAGGAGACATCCTGAGATGATATATCTGAACCATTTTCCCTCTATAGCAAAAATGGGAGTTGCTTTCTCTTACATCTAAATAGCTCTTCTTATGCAATTTTTTATCTGTACCTTTATGTATAGTCAATCATCTCTCTTGCATGTTTTAGAAAATCGTGAAAGTTTTTGATGACAGAGTAATCTTCTGAATTTGACCAGACCTTCAAGAAATTTGGAGGCTAGTTTCTGAGCTCTTCTAAGAAGCAAAATATTGCACTGATGTGTTAAAGAAATTTAATGAAAGATAGTCTGTATTTATCTTTCCTTTATACTACGCTTTTTATACTTAAACCATCTACTAATCTACAAGGGCAGCTTTTGGCCTGCTAAGGTTTTCTGGAGGAGGAGAGGAATTTCTCTTTTTTTGAGTGAAGGAACACATATTCTGAAAAAAAAAAAAAAAAAAAGCATAATTGTCTCAACTGAAGAAGAAATGTTATGTTCTTTCTTTTTTTTTCCCTTTATTTCCGAGAGAAAACATTTAGATGTGAAATTTATTTTTCTTGCTTTAATTATGAGACTGGATTCAACCTACCTTAATTCTGAATGTTGCCCTTTGATTTAATATTAGATACCAAAGAACTTTCTGTACTTATACTAAAGGCTGGAGGATATGTAAATTTTCCGTAAAATAACAGTTCTAGATTGTTGGTTTTACAGATGTAAATGTTGACAATGATTCACAGATGGCTACAGGACACAAACCACTCCCTAGATTGATTTCTTATGAAATCTAGGTCATTTCACCAAAGCTGAATAGAGCCAAGAATATTCACATCTTCTTAAATCTAAGGTCAAACAAGTTGACTTTTTAACTCAACTAAAATTGTAGCTACTTCAGAAAATATATTCTTGGAACTCTATTCTTTCATGTATTTGTTGCCCAAGTTTGTGTCTTCTTACTGCTAGCATTCGTCACCCCATAATGTTCCTGGATCACCACTTTCCCATGCAGAATTACAACATGTTCCAATTTAATTAGGAGTGGCATCTCTTACTGCAATGCCAGCAACAATTTTAAACAAATACCATCTCCTGCAGTCTTTTGTGTGAAATTAACTGAAACATGCAGAGGGAGACCTCATAACCCGTGGTGTTCTGAGAAGAAACACTGTCCCATTAAAGGTTGCATTCAATTGTTTCTTCTGTCACTGAGAAAACCTTGTTCTAGCTGAAAAACAGTTAGTACAAATTTCTATTCTAATAATGGGTAGAGTTGTAATTGCAACAATTCATTGTTAACGTATTTGCCCCATGAGCCTCTCATTTTCAAAGGAAAAAATTGCTAAATAAGTACCTCATTGAATTAGGTTTTTTAGTATTCCATTGCTTTACACTGTTTTTAGGTGCTTCATCACAACATGGCTTACTTCTCAATACTCATCATGTCTTCTTAGTTTCTTTTTGTTTTGTTTTCTTTTTTTTTTTTCCTCCTTTCAGAAAATGATTTTCACTTTCCCTTTTGGGTACCACCATTATCAAGATGTCAGCCTGTTTCTGGGAATTGTGTTACTCTAGCTATTTCATTTTGCTCAGAATTTGCAGTAGCAATATATAGCTTTGGGGTATATGGTGTAGGGTTCATTGTTTTTAAATGACTACTGCCAAAGTTTAGATTTTTGTATTGTGTGTTGAGCCTTGAGTATCTTCAACATCTTCAAATTTTGGTAACTCAGAATTTTTAGTTAATAGCATTGAGTGTTCATTTAGGGAAAACTTCAATATTTAGGGTGAGTTTGTCCTGGAAAATCAATAAAAGAACTTGTGTTCATGCTAAGTCTCACTATCAACACTAATATATTTAGGAAAAAAACAAAAACAAACAACCAAAAACACAAACAAAAACAAAAACCACAAAAAAAACCCAAAACAAAACAAAACAAAAAAGAACCACCACAGAAACTTTAGCATGTTGCATATATTGCTCTTTCAAGGGAAAATACTTCCATGGAGGCAAACACAGCACAGAAGAAAATGAAGTGTTCTTACAAACTCATTTCGGGGCGGGAGAAAAATGCTTTTAAAGTCTCTTGGATAAATTAATAGTAACAAATTGAGAGATAAACTCCTATTCCAGGTTTAGGTCTGCTCCAGGGACATGGTAGTGCAAATACTCATTCAAAATCGTACCTAATCTGCAGCCTTGAGTCATTTATGTAAGCACCAAACTGGAGAGGAAGAGGAGGCTTAAATGCAGTCTTGTGTCCATAGATTCTCACTGACTTGTCTCATGGAAGAATCATCCTCTTGTTTTTCATACTGGAATAGGGAAATCAGGCAGCTCTGGAGAGCACTAAGTGCCACCTTGCCAAGCCTGCAATATTTCCTGCTCAGGTTTTCCATCCTCAGTAGAGCATCTAAAGTAGGAACACTGGGATAAATATGGCACTGTATTTTGTCAAAATATTATAACATATTTCTTAATAGAAAGAAGTGGTGTTAGGTACACACAGTTGATGATCATTATTAACCTCAGTGTCTTCAACACTACAATCACACACTAAAAAAATTCCTTTCAGGTGTGGCAGAAGAGTAAAAAGTTATCTTGGTGTAAAGTAACAAGTATTTTGGATGTGATTGGTGATACGATGTACACTTCTACATACACACTATCTGTCTAAACTCACTTTATAGGCAGTGGTACCTAAAGCATAGGTGTCTACTTTAGACTTAGCTGCATTATCGTCATTCCTACTCTAGATTAACTTGTGGCTGTCAGTTGCTTAACTACAGACATGTAGTTCTGTTTGATATGTCTGGGGTATCATAGACACAAACCCAGGGCTGGCAGATTCAGTGTAAGATTTTGGGGCAGGCATGCACCCTTCTGGACCAACAGCTGGAGTTTGGCTTCACAAGTGGTGAATTCTACCCGTAGCAAGTAAGCCAAGGTTTTGCCGAATCTGGGGGAGAAGGTAGTTTTTCTTCCTTCTTTCATATTCTTTCATCACAGTAAATGTGTGTTTTGCCGTCAAGTTACCATGATTCATAATGAAAGAGGTAGAGTGGTGTGTACACACATGCAATTATCCTGTGTTAGTATACTCAGGCATGGCACACAAGGATATATGCAGGATCAATATAAACGTGTATATATACATGTTAAAACCTTAATGTATATGTATCAAGTGATTTAATTGATTAGAAACCTTTAAACTTTTTTTTTTCCACAAAGCCCTGCTGTTTCATCTTCTAAAACATCTTCAGCTGATCAAAATTATCCATTATCAATTTTTTCCCAATAGTTTCCCCCTTGAGTGAGAGATGCAATTCCACCTTGCCTGATTGTTGCTCATTGACAGGAACAAACTCTCGCTTTTCCATGCAGTTCACTAATTACAAATACTTTCACAGTTGTTTGATTCCACAGGCTATGAAGTTATGGGTTAAACTTTCATTGACACTTACAGAAAGCTCCATCAAAGAAGCACTGAGTGCCTGATCTCACCAAATTCAGCAGATCCATCCTGGAGGATCTTTTGGTCTTTTTGTCATGTTTTGACAAGGCTGCAATAAAATATTAGAAACTCCTAAGCAGCGTATTTTGGAGAGACACCATATCACAGTCCATGTTTATAAGGATTCTCTATTCACTTACAGACCAAATTCCCTATCTTTGGAAAAGGAACACCATAAGAGGGTGATGTCTCCATGTTGTCACTGATCTCAAGTGGCTCCTGTCCGAGTAAAATCTAGTTGTCAGCTCTTACTTCAGTGGGTGGATGGGACAGGAACTTAGCACCTTTCCAGATATTGCTTGATATTTTCTGGTCCTGTATGTTTTTCTTTAGCCAGGAATTTCTAATCATTCTTTAAAAACCAACCATAATGAAGTTTTAATGAAGCCTGAACCTCATTAGTAAAAAGTAAACAAAGGTTTCCTCTCAGAAATACCTCTTTTTCCCAACAACTACTTCTAATCCAAGTAAATTAATTTTCCGGCCTTTACTTTTAATCCATTCTGGAATCTTAAAATTAATTTTCTCTTTAATATAACTTTAAATTGGCTTTTTCCTTTATAACTCCCCAGACAAGCAATATGTCAGCCAACTTGGTCATACATAATAACTTCTTATATTAGTCTTGGTAATGGGGAAGTCCTTCAGCACCCATCTTGCTTAGAGCAAAAGTAACTACACAAAAGCATGCCAAAATACAGACTGCTGCAGAGGTGCTGACAACTATAAACACAAATGGAAGAAAGATGAAAAAATAGAAGTGAAGTGAGCAAAGTGGCTTTGGGGAAGCTGGGTGTGTTAGCTTAATTTAACAAAGGTTTAAGAGTTTCGAATAGAAATGCAGAGGGGAAAGTAAACAGAAAAAAGGTATTGTGAAAATAAAAGTGACTTTGTTGAGGAGGAGACGTGGAACGTGAGTCTACTGGCAAGGAAGTGCAAAAAAAAGGTGTGGAACAGAGAATTATCTGGAGATTTTTATCCTGTACAGTAATTTACAAAGACAGAGGCTGCTTTCTTTTTGTACTCTTCTGATTTTGCAAATATGTACAGATAAATTCAAGTGGCTGTAAAACAAGACGTCCTTGCCCTGCTGTTACCACTCCAGCTAAGCAAACCCAGCCTTATTTAGCAATTGAGAGGGAAATACAGAGGTGGGAGCTGGTTTCAATCTGCCAGAATTCCCAGCTGTTGAGACAACGGGAGGCTGTAGGAATGGACAGCAGGTAGCTGAAACAGGAATTAAATACAACTTAAAACTGGGGAAAGCAAAAGCTAGTATCAGGATTTCCCACCACTTTTGTTGTGATCATGTTTAAGATTCCCAGCAGAAAAAAAAACAGACACAAAGAAAGCCTTGGATCTGAAGAGTGATTGGGCTGTACACCAAGAGAAGAAGATCTTAATGCTGACGAATGTTAATATTTTTAATACTGTAAAACTTAAATCGAGTGTGAACATCTCCATGGAGGAAATTAGAACTACTTAGATCATCGCTGCATCACAATATACTGTGTAGGCACACTTTCACAAAAGACAAAAGTAAAACAAGATAATGACTAAAAAAACACCACGAAAATGGACTCGGTTAGAGGCAGGAAACAGAGGTTGGGAATAAATGGTTATTTCCTATCTGTGAAGGGAAGTGTCACAAGCACTTTGCTATTGAACCATATTCCTAAAAGATCTGGAAAACGAGGTGAACTGCAAAATGACAGTTTGCTGATGACACCAAGTTATTCGGGTTAATAAGAAGGAGGGCAGACTATGAAGAAATCCTCAGAAATCATCAGTAACTGGGCAACGTAAGTGACAGATGAAATGCAGTGTAGATAAACATAAAGTAATGCATATAAAAAAATTAAAATTGCAGCTGCATACTGGCTGTATGTTAGATCATCCCATAAAAGTATCAATGCAGTACTCAAAAGAAAATATTATTAATTATTAGAAAAGAGACAGAGAACAAAACAAAATGTCATGTGTTTGGCCACACCTTGAACACTATGGCATCTTAAAAAACATTTATCAGAACTATAAAAGGTCCAGAAAAGAACAGAAAGAATATTAAGATGTATAAAACAGGCTTTGTAAAAAGAGTGATTAAATAGTTGTTAAATAGTTGTAGAAAAAAAGGGAGATTGCAGAGCTCTACAAAATCGTAAATGGTATGGAGTCTGATAGATTTGGATAGACACGTGGGTAGAGATGTGGGTAGAGATTTGCAGTCTCATCTAAAAGACTCAGAAGCCATCAGATGAAGCTGCTGGGATCCTTGCTCTATGTGAATGAAAGGTGATCATTCTTCTCACAGGTAATGATAGACTTTCGGGACTCCTTACCAAGCGACATTGAGGGTACAGAAAGCTTATGTGAACTTAAAGGGAAACTGGACGAGAAAAGAAATTCCTTGAGGTTTATAAGTAGATAAGCCACCTTACCGTCAGGAAACCACTCGACTTGAAAATAGCTGAAGAATAGCATTATATACATTTGTTCTGTCCTTGTTCTTATGAAAGCAACCACTATCCAAGCAGAGTACAGAGCTAGACAAATCTTTGGTCTAAAACACAATAGCATATTTTATGTCCACAATTTAAGTTAAAAAGAACAACAGCTTACTATTTACATTACGCTAAAACTAAATGATCAAAATTATTTCAGAGTATTGTGCATTAATGCTTATAAGAAACTTCAATACTTCTAAAAAAGATTCTCAGCACCAAAACTTCAGACATATGATAATTCATCTCAAACTATTAACTATCTGAGGTATAGTTTTGTCCGCACCTCTGTCAGCATGGTCTGTGTGTGCAGGCTGATTATTTATTCACTGTTAAACACATATTTTTAGCTACCTTTCTAGCTGTTGCTGCTATTGTTAGGATTTTGGTTTTGTTTGCTTTGATTTATTTTTTTTCTGGCAGATGACAGTAATAAGTTATTTGTGTTAGGAAGTGCTGCATTTCGATACCAGGAAAAGCTAGTTAATATACAAAAAAGGATTTATCTTATTCTCCTTCGAAGGAGCAAAGTAGTGTAAATGTTGAGATGCTCTGTGACCTTAGATTTAGCTAAAGGTATATACATTTGTTGGATCAATAGTAATGCTGACAGGTAATTTACTCTCAGGCAATGAATGCATCAACAAGTAGTAAAAACAAGTTTGTTTATTTGTTTTCCCCCACATTTGCTGAAGTTCTAGGCAAAAATTATTTGGCTGGTGGCCTGATTGCATCACTAAGGCCCAGGCTCAGAGCACAGAGTTTCCAGTACCCCTCTAATCAGGAAACCTATGAGCCAAATCCTGTAACAGTATGTAAAGCTTTATGTAAAACACATAAGTGACATAGAAAGCAAGTAAATATAACCAAAACAGCATGTTTTTCAAAAATAATATAGCTATTTATTTTTCTAAACATAGTAACAAATATTCTTTCTCAAGTTAATTAACCTACTACTC
Organism: Arenaria interpres; assembly: GCA_013399435.1. NCBI lineage: Eukaryota > Metazoa > Chordata > Aves > Charadriiformes > Scolopacidae > Arenaria > Arenaria interpres. The sequence goes on from VXAK01020981.1 coordinate 26,857, forward strand.
ATTTTCTGAAAAAAGATCTTGACATTCATATTTTGTAAAACACTCCAAAAAAACCCAAAAAAACCAACACCCTTTATAACTAAAAGTATTGTCATGACCAGTTCACCAATGGCCGTGCTCATTATTCAAAGTACAGCATTTAAAGCAGGATGTGTATTTCTGGCAATTAATTTCCAATTGTAATTTCTAGGGGTGATTTTTAAGGGCAGGCAAAGTAGCCTACCATGAAGAAATGCAAGACATGGCAGTAAAAAATATATATATAAAAATGCAACTTGCTGAAATTAGAGCTCACAGGCAAGAAATGTTTCCCAGTTAAAATTGTCAAACTGGCAACAGTGACCAGTCTAATTTTCTTAGTATTCTATTGGAAAGTAATGGAGACTTGGAGCAGAAAAAATTCCTCTAATCCTGAAAAACTACACAGGGGTCAAAGTCAATTTGTATTTTATATATGAAGCCAAAAGTAGGACAAGGCATAAAACTCTACATAAACTTAACACAACTTGTGAAAGGGAGGCTTTATTTTCAAATTCAATGTTCTTTTTTCCTGACCTTTTCTTCAAACCTACCATAATGCCACTAAATTAATTTTCCATTCCAGCATTCTTCATCATGTTCTAATCTTCTCTGGCACCTGAAAGGTGATTTCTTATCATCAAAACTGACTTCTCTTTCTCCTTCTAGTTCTGTAAAAATGTTTAAGGATGCCACTCTATGTAACCTAGTGTGTGAATTATGCTGGACAATGTTGAATTTATTAAAACAAAGAAAAAGGAGTAAGAAGCAAAATACTCTAATGAAGTGGTGGAACTCAGTATTGTCACTTCTGAACATACTGCTCAGCGGCTTGAGGAATTTGGACAAAGTACTTACTTCAGATTGCCAATGTACACTTTCTGTTCAATTTGCTGGGCAGACAAAATATATTTACCATCTTTCCTGCTGAACTCAGAGTGCGAATTGTTTCTCAAAGGATCTCTCAGATTCATGAAAATATCTGAACATATATCTTTTATTTAATTAACTTTAAAAACTCTTGAACAAATAATTTCTTGTAATCTCATTTTGGATTTGTCATTGCAAAATTCAAGTTTCATTTATAGAAGAGGAAATTTTTGAAGTTTTCTACATAGTAGAGGGGATATTGTTTTATGTAGTGAAATGTTTGTGTGTATGGAGCATAGCCCAGTGCAGACATTTGACACCAAAGATAACGCTATACAAATGTTCACATTTAAACTTGGGGGTGTGTGCACACTAAAATCAAGTGCGATTGTTTGAATTTTCTTACACTGGAAGAAAAATAGAATTTAAAAATAAAAATCAGTGGAATTCAGCAGAAAGACCGCAGGAATAAGGAGAAACACCTCCATGCTGAGGCAGGTAGATAGTCCTTTTTTTTCACGGTGGACTATAAGTCAAACTTTGTAACCTTTAGTATTTTACATTATTTGCTTCACTTGTTTCTGGCAGGAAAGCAAACTGAAAAATAACTCTCTGCACCCAATGCACCAAGAGAATTCAAGAGTACTTGTGTAAGGGTAAAGTAATTAGGTGCACTGTAGCATTTACACTGTGGTAACACACATCGAAGTAACAAGGTGAGGACTACCTTAAATGTGTGTGTGTTGTATATGACCACAATAGTAGTTCGTTATTTACAGGTAGAATCTGAGAAGCACAAATTACCTAGGAGAAGTAAGCATGGACAAAAAAATTGCAATTTGCTGAGAACGGAAACTGTTTTGAAATAAAAAAATTTTATATGAAAATAAAGCATTTTTAATTTTTTTAAATGTAACACTTCATTCCTAATTTATAGAAAAAGCTTTGGTGATCAGATAGCCATTTGATTACTTTTCCAAAGTCACAATGCAGGATTTCTTTTGGCTTTTCTTTAGAACTTCACATACCTTAGATATCATAATGGGACAACCTTTAATTCTCAGTCAAAAATGTAAAAACCATCTTAGACTTCACACCTAAAAAGAGAAATTGTTGCTGGATTAAAATTTAGAATTGTGTAACATCTATGTATCACAACAACACAAATAATGCACAGTAACAATTATACCAGTTTAACTTCTTCAGTCTCATCAGGTTCTCTTGCTCTTACCTCATGTCCTATCACTACATTCCCTGATCAAGAGTCCCTCCCCATCTCTCCTGTAGCTCCCCTGTACAAACTCTCTAATGAAAAGTTAATATATAAAACAAAGCTATGGAGAGAGACTTAGAAATCTGTAGCTCTCCACTCAAAGCCATTTCTTTCTAGACTGCCTACTTGGTTCTTGCCCCATTATTCTTGAATAGGTTGCACAGTGTCTCTTTTCCAGCTCTTGAAATTTTTTTATAGCCTTGAAGCAAAACCTGTAGAGAGCTGTTTTAACATATAATACAAAAGACAAAATGAAATATATGAAAGTAGTGTGCAGTTGTGTTTTGTTATGAAAACACATATGACTGGCCATTAGAATTTTTGCTAAGTTAGTGGCTGGTTTATTTGCTCTATGTGTGGTACCATCCTGCTTTCTACGTACCTTGCGTGCTAGTTTGCAGTGTTGTCCCTAAGTAACACAGGTTACTTTTGTCATGGAGAAATAAGACAAAAATAAGATTAACATAGTCCTGTGTTAAAAAATGTGTGGAAGATCTGCATAAAGAAAACTCCTAGCAGATGGGTAGCAAAAAGAAAAGTCACGCACTGTTTCTTAGACCTCTGTAATGAAGTCTGTAGCTTTTGGCTCAGGGTTTATTTTTCAAACAAATCTGCAATAGTAATTTCCGTTCTGAATGCTCTCCCAAAGCAATGTAATTATTGGCAGCATTTCAATATGCATTGAAAACTGAAGTTGAATTAATATTTTATTAATTTTAGGTACTTAGAAGCAGAATCTGAAAGATTATTTGATTGTGGTACTGTAGAAAATATTACACATATCCGAGTTTTTTTAAGTCATATGATACATACTCAGACACTATGGTGACTTGTAGTTTTGGAATGTAGAAATGAACTGTGTAATTATTTTACAAGTGATAGATGGTGGGAAAGTGTACCAAAATGATCCAAAAAAAAAAAAAAAAGATAATCAGCCATACGGATAGGCAACTGGATGGTGGAGGACAGTTATTCACTCAAATCTGATTCATGCACATAACAGTTCTGTATTCAAAAGAGTTCACAATATATCATGTCAACCAAGACACTGTGTAAGTGAACTGCCATACCATGCTACAATCTGCTCTAAGTGTACTTAACTTCCTTCTATGAAAAGGAGAGCCTTCTTTTTCCAACTTCTACTTCATTTCTGATTTTGATATATATATGTAGCATCTGTAATTTAATCATCGTAGTTCACAATATATTATTTTCTTGAAACTAATATAGTTAGTATGTTTTCTATTTTATTAGTCCAAGAATTTGATGCTGTTCAAATCAAGGCTTATCATGCAAACCGTCAATATGTCAACTAATTGTAAATATGTTAACCAACCAGTCGACAGGAGAGCGCCTGGAGTGCAGCACAAAGGAGTTCCTGCCAGTCCAGCCAGTAAGTCAGCTTCATCAGGGGCCCAACTTAAGTGCCTCTATGCAAACCCACATAGCATGGGGAATAAAGAGGAGGAGTTAGAGATGTGCACATATCTGCAGGGCTATGATCTGATTGGCATCACAGAGACTTGGTCGGATGGCTCCTATGACTGGAGTGTTGGAATGGAAGGATACAGACTCTTCAGGAAGGACAGGCAGGGGACATAAGGAGGGAGTGTCACCATCTATGTCAATGACCAGCTGGAGTGCATGGAGCTCTGCCTGGGGATGGATGAGGAGCCAACCAAGAATTTACAGATCAGGATTAAAAGGGAAGGCAGGGACAGATGACATTACAGTGTGGGTCTCCTACAGGTCACTTGACCAGGAAAACCAAGCGGATGAGGCCTTCTATAGACAAATAGTAACACTCTCATGTTCACAAGCCCCGGTACTCATCAAGGACTTCAACCACCCTGATATCTGTTGGAGGGTCAGCAGAGCAGGACATAAAGAATGCAGGACGTTCCTGGAGGGTGTTGATGATAACGTCCTTCTCCAAATGATAGAAAAGCCAATGAAGAGAGGTGCCATGCTGGACTTTGTTCTCACCAACAAGGAGGGGCTGGTGGGGAATGTGAAGCTCAAAGGCAGCCTTGGCTGCAGTGGACAGGAGATGGTGGAATTCAAGATCCTTAGGGCAGAAAGCAGAGTGCCCAGTAAGCTCGATAGCCTGGACTTCAAGAGAGCAGGCTTTGGCTTCTTCAGGGATCTGCTTTGTAGAGTACTGTGGGATAAAGCCCTGGAGGGAAGAGGGGCCCAAGAAAGCTGGTTAATATTCAAGCATCACCTCCTCCAAGCTCAGGAATGCTGCATCCCAACAAACAGAATTTAGGCAAAAATACCAGAAGGCCTGCATAGATGAACAAGGAGCTCCCGAAGAAACTTAAACTCAAAAAGAAAGCCTACAGAAGGTGTAAGCAAGGTCAGGTATCCTGGGAGGAATACAGAGAAATTGTCTGAGCAGCCAGGGATCAGGTTAGAAAAGTTAAAGCCCTGATAGAATAAAATCTGGCCAGGGATGTCAAGGGAAACAAGAAAAACTTCTATAGGTATGTCATTGATGAAAGAAACACTAGGGAAAATGTGGGCCCTCTCCAGAAGGAAATGGGACACCTGGTCACTCAGTATATAGAGAAAACTGAGGTACTCAACAACTTTTTTGCCTCAGTCTGCACCATCAAGTGCTGCAGCCACACCACCTAAGTCGCAGAAGGCAAAGGTAGGAACTGGGAGAATGAGGAACTGCCCACCATAGAAGACCAGGTTTGAGACCTTCTATGAAATATGAAGATGCACAAGTCAATGGGACCTGATGAGATTCATTCCTGGGTCCTGAGCAAACCGGCAGATCAAGTTGCCAAGCAACTGTCAGTCATATTTGGGAAGTTGTGGCAGTCCAGTGCAGACAACTGACTGGACAAGGGGAAACATAACCCCCATTGTAAAAAGGGAAAAAAGGAAGATTAGGGCAACTACAGGTCAATCAGCAAGCTGCGTGGAGTAGACACACTGGAGGGAAGGGATACCATACAGAAGGATCTGGATGGGCTTGAGAGGTAAGCCTGTCCAAACCTCATGAAGTTCAACAAGATTTAGAGTCCTACAGACAAACTAGATTCAGTTTATGAGCACTGAGAAGATTCCCAAGAGACCCTGGAGGCGCAGATAGTTTGCAGTAGTTCTGGTCTGAAGACAGTGGAAAATCAAAACCTTCATTTTAGGCCCGTAGACTAGTAATTGTTCCTCTTAGTAGAAATGGATGAGTATTAGTGTATTTATTTAGAACACATTGTTTCTTCTTTTCACTAACTAGCTAAAAGGGGTCATTACTAAGGCAAAGTAAAACTATTCACCTGGTTTATAGCTGGTTGTTCAGCTTTTTGCCCTGCTAAATAAGCACTTTCCTAAATAAGTTAAGACCTAGAGAGCTGTATCATCTCTTATTTTGCTTTATTTTTAATTAGAAATTCATTATCATTTTCCGTTATTTCTCTGAAATGATTCTACATTAGGTTGCAAAGGACTACAACATGTTTACTTGTGACAGCAATCCTTAGATTTTACTGCTGCTATTGTTACAGTGTCTGCAGTTTCCATATCTCAAAAACAACTCCAAGAACGGGAATAAGTTGGCATTTAAGGGGACACCACCAACATTAAACAGGAAGTGAGACATAGCAGAGTCATACAGGATGACAATTTAAGAAGCTGCCCATAGGGTTGTCAGGTACCTTGAGGAACTTCTTGCTTTTAGTACTAGGTGAATCAATCATATTGAATGCCTTGATACAAATCCCCCAGGGGATGTCTAAGCCAGCTTAGTTTCTGAGTCACTAATGAGTCATAATGCTTTGTCAAAAAATTGCTCCCCAGCACTTCAGGTTCAAGTAGAGGGAATTCTGAACTCACAGTGGTGCTCCATAGGAGGCTTCTAACAAAGCAAGACAAGGTCTGTAGGCAGACATAGTACCTTTTATTCTACCACCTGGTGTGGCTGGAGAAATTAGACATGCTTTCAGACACACAGGCCCTTTTTTAGGTCTGAAATAACTTTAAAAACTAAATACTAGTAGAGAACACTGGCTCAGAGTTTAGTGAGATATGTATCAATTAGACCATCTCTGAAAGAAAAGATAGCTGGTGACTGTGGTGTAGGGGATATGTAATTAGGGGAAAAGTAAAAACAGGCAGAGGGATAGTAAAGCAGTTTCAGCCCAGGGAAAAGACAAATAAAAGTATCCTTTGGAACATGGAAGGGTTGAGAGGGAGAGGGATGGAGATTTTACTCTGCCATAAAATCAGTATCTCTCAATAGAGCCCATAATTATCAGTAGAGAGATAAATTTTAGTTATCAGCATCTCTCAAAGATGTTTTATAGGTTTCTTTCTTTTTTTCCCCAATTATAACTGTGCTCTAACAAGTGACACCACCTGCACTTACTGCTTCCTTACTACTATCTTCCTCATGTTCCTGTCTCCTTTGATGTTTACATCAAGGATACACTTTAATAAAGGAAGAAAAGACAATAATGATCTAGTAACTGAAAAGAATAGTTCCCTATACTTTATAAAGAGAAGAAAGAAAGGAAGAAAGAAAGAAAGGAAGAAAGAAAGGAAGAAAGAAAGAAAGAAAGAAAGAAAGAAAGAAAGAAAGAAAGAAAGAAAGAAAGAAAGAAAGAAAGAAAGAAAAAGAAAGAGAGAAAGAAAGAAATGTTGATAAACTACAGGCAATTTCCATTTGTCACATATTGACCCAAAATGTCGTAATTCAGCTATATTCGTTTGCAAGGTTACATGATCTGGATTACAGGACAGCAGAAAGTGTGTCAATACAACCTGCACTCAGGTGGGACAGCTGAACATTTCTTCCATAAACCTGTGTATGCACGTAGTTGAAGGATAGGTTACATCTGTACATCTTTCTGCATCTGCCTTTTCTGAATTACTTTTCAGTCAGGTTACTCTCATTTCCACTCCAATACTGCAAACTTTAGTTATAGTCAGTATCTACCATGTTCAAGACATCACAGATATTCTCCTGAGTTGTAGATCTACACAGTTACCCAAACAAATTTGCATTTCTTCTCAATGTCGATACGTATCTGTTACAATGACATATGAAAATACTAACACTAAACATTAATGAGCACTACAGTATGAGTAGCAGGTGATAAACTTATAAATGCTTCTAATAAGCATATTGGAGATAAATACACAAATGTTGCAGATGTCAGTTAGTTAAGTGGTCTTTAGTTCCTTGTGGAAGTAGAAGACATTTGTTCAACAAAGAGCTTAGGAGAGAGAAAAAGTAAATAGCTCCGGGACATTAACACAAGGTCAATGCTTTCACACATCCTGAATGATCTGACAGTGTTTATTTCTGTTTCAAAACAGTAGATGCTTTCCTGTATTTACATAACTTCAAACACTCACACAAACATATATATACACAGACATGCATATTGGCACATGCATGTGTGTGTGTTCCTGTATGTGTCAATATTTAGGATTCAGAAGCCTCCTCTTTCTTTTCCTTTCTTCCTCTTTCTTTGCTTCTTTTCTTTCTCTTTCTCTATCTCTCACACACACACACTTTCTCTTTGCTGCCTTCCTGCCTGCTTTTCTTCATTTCGCAATTGCTTATTAAAAAGGAAATAACAACAGGAACTCAAGTAGTCTTGTTCTTCAGTGTGTGATGCTTTTCACCTAATTTTAGTCACCTAAGATGACGTCATCTAAGTTCCCTTCAGATGAACTGCCATGTGCATCAACTGCCATGTGCATCAAATATCTCTTGATCTCCCATTACCTCTAAAAGAAATATAGGAGGTGAGACTTTGCTCACAGCTGAAGACAGATGAATGTATGTGCCTACATAGAGGCATCTGGAGAGCTATTCAGAACCCAATGTGGACACCAACATCCGATCAGCTGGGTGGCTCTCCAGATTCTATCATCTGAATTGACTAAGGGCTGGATAAGGTTGCTGAAACATAGATTTCCAGTGCAATTGGAGATGCCCTGGTGAATCCAAGATATCCATGGAGGATCAATAGATAAGACTCACAGACAACCCATATTCTTCTAGGGAAAAATGTGGAAGCCAGGCAATATCCTAAAGCATTTCATGCTGACACTAGGTGACTGTTTCTAGGTAACTGAACTGACTGACCTCTGTGGACTGTATAAGGAGCTTAGATTACAAGTAATCCCCTAAATGTAGCTGTATTAAATTGAATCCTTCTTTGGTTGATTGCCTAACAATGCACCCACCAGAGACTTCAGCTGCCTAAACATGAGCACCCAGTGCCATTTGTGAGTCTCTAAATCATCTACAAGATCTAATCTTATAGACAGGACATGAGACATCAGGGACACAATAAAGTACCTAGAGTGTCAAATGGAGGCAAGGCACGAGACACCACAAAAATTAAACATGGATGCCTAAGATCAGGAAAGTCAATCCATCCTCTGATTTCTATTTAACTAAGACTAGACTTGGTTAGTCTTCTTTTCAGTTACGGACTCACACATTGAAAGTTTGACTTTGTAGAAAAGGAAGGTCTAAACTACAGAGGCCATATGTTTAAAATAATAATATTCCTAGAACTCCTGCAGTAGTTGTTAGAGTTTTGTAAACAATTTATGCACCTTATAGTGCTCCCCAAAAAAAGAAGCTTATATTATCAGGGTTTATTAGAAATTATAAATATTCACAGATTGAAAATTATCTTCTTTATCTATTTTTAATATAATTGCTACTGCACTTTATATAGGATGAAGTGGTTTCAAGGGAAAATTTTGCACTTATTTAAATATTTCTATCTGAACTTCCCAAGTCATTGTACAGATGTGAATACATTTAAGCTAATAGAATTTCTGTAGCATCACATTCCAGATTCTCTTTTTTAAATGATTCATCATAACAAAATGAAATGTTCTGTAGTGTATGAATGATGTGCTATGAAAAATACATATCTCATACATGAATGCTATAGTAAAATGCATTTCCTGATCACAGAAACTTGATTGATTGATATCGTTTATTCTGTGTTAGCTGAACATGTTCTCCAAAGAGTTTAATTCNACTCTTTCCAACTATGAAAGTTTTTCTTGGTTTTTTGACAAAGTGAAAAAGTTCACAAAAATTGCCCTCTTTCTTGCTTAATAAATCTATATTCATGACCTCTCCTTTAATGTTGATCTCTTAATCAGGTTCCACATCCTTAGTTTTCCGTGTCTCCTTAGCAAACATATAGTATTGATCCTAGGCAAACTTTTAATAAAATGCTTTTATTTCAGCATGTATACTGATGTCCTCCCTATCAAGCAAGATTTAAAAAAACAGCCAAAACCAATGTCATTGCTCTGCAAAGGTCTTGGAGCCAAACTCAGATCACTTCCTATGGGACTTAGAACATGTGTAACTAATAGTATTTACATGTCTAAAAGAGGTTATTCAGGGGAGTTGTTTTGCAATGTTTCTAGACTTTGGAAATCCATACATTTAGTCTTGCCATCATGTTGTCAGCTCTGAAGATATCTATGTCCCTAATCATAATTCCCTTCATAATGCCCTAACAGTTGGCAGAATCAACAAGGAAGGACCAAGTCATGAGATCTGTTCCACGTGTAGTCAAAGCACTTCTTGTACTTGCCACTTGCCTCCAGTCAAGCTGAAAATGTGATATAGACAACATTATGTTGCCTGCAGTTATTCTGCATGGCAACCTAATGCTTAAGTGACTGGGTTCATTAAGTAGAAAAATTAGCCCTCTCCAGCCAGCAAGCAGGATTGAACCTATTGGTATTAACGCTACACCAGTGAACTGACTGTAAACATGAAGATCGGATTAAAGGTTACTCTTCTTCCCAGCCATCAATACTAAATCACTTCTCTTTTTGTGACCATAATGTCTCATAACAGCTACCTTCTACTGTAATGATAAAACTGTGTCCTAAAAAATGCATGAGCAGAGGCAATGGGAAATTCAAAAGCACTGAGCCTATGCAATGGAACTCACTTCTCTACAAGAGATAAATAAACCACAGATATCTCTCTGTCAGAGGATGTGAAAAATTTATTCTTTCAGTTTACTTTTTTTCCACACAAAGTCCCATACATAAGAAACCCCACTAGTGAATTATACTCTTTCTCTTACTTACTTTTAAATAATGTTACTGAATTCCTGTACATCCACCTAAGAAAGCTCTCGGATAATTTTAAATAGAGACAGAAATTTGAGTTTTTGTTAACATATCCTATTAAAAAGAATTCTTAATTATGTATACTATTTTTTACTATTACAAATATCCATAAACAAATATTACCTTTTATAATTTAAGGAGCAAATTCACAGTGCTAAATCATAATCGGCTCTAGCAGAAAGAAGAATCCCCGTCAAACGCAAAAAACCCTGCCTTTTGAGTATGTTTTTCTTTTAATTGGTTTCTTCGTTATATAAAACCCAATGATTTTCTATTACTTTGTAACAGGAAAACATAAACATAGAAAGTAAAACACCTTTCAAAGAGAAAGCTGAAGCCTTGGTTCAGAAAGTCAATCTGCAACACTGTAACATTTTGAAATTATTTTCCCGTCTCCTCAAATCTCTATTCATGTCAAGTTAAAGCACTGCTATAACCATGGCTGGTATTTGCATATTGTGTCTATAGTTTTTGTACTTCAACTTTCTGAGAAATAGGTTGGAATAGGGAATATTTGGAATAAACTCCAGCAGGTGGAGATAAAGAGTAGTAACAAATGCGACGTGCCTTCAAATAGTGCAGTCTGGTTTTCATCATCTGGGAGTTTGTGTGGTTTAAGTGACACCACTTGACAGAGAAGGATGACTGATTCAGTGCTACAACCACTGCCACCCTTAGTCTGCAAAACCAGTAGACTGCCTGGTGCCTCTGTGCTGGCAGTGCCTTTGGTTAATCACATGACAGCAGCTGGCCAGCAGGACACTCTAGCTCAGAGCCAGCTATTCTGATTCACTGCCTTGACCTGAAGTGTCTGAAGTGACTAACAACACAGGAGAATAAGATCTAGCAGTAATGAAGGTTGCTGAAAACTCCTAAGGTCACCAATGAGTGTTCAGCATTTGTTTGTTCTTGCTAGCTGACCAACAAGACAGGCTGGTTGCACAGACAACACAGGGCATTTTCCTGGAGGCAGCAGCAATTTGAAAGAGAGGAAATCGGAATCTTATCTAGGGGTAGGTAAATGAAGAACAGACAGGATTTTTAGGTTATATTTGTAGCTTGCAGTAATTCAGACAAAAGCACAAATCACACTGTCCCTTTCCTTGTTGCTCACGGTAATTCATTGTGGAAGGAGCCAACATGAAAAATTAACTCTCTCCCTCATGGGCATTGACTCAGGATAGTCAACAGATTGTGTAACAAAAAAAAGTTTCCTCAATTATGATAACTATGTATTGTGTAATAACATAATTTGTTGACTGACTGTGAGAACATCATCACAAAAATATTGCCCCACAGCAAAACCCTAGGTCCTGAGATCCTGACATGTCCATTTTTGATTTCTTTATCCTAAAACCACTTTCTGGGTTATGAGCACAACCTGGAGTCTTGCATGATGGGATCTACAAGACATATTATCCATAGAAGCATCATTACTAGCAGGGTGTTTTTCTTCCCTCTGTCTCCTAACAAACTTAAGCTGGTTATTACCCCCTTTTTCATCACTAGGTATGGGTAATCTGATGAGGCAGCACTTGAAGAAACTGGCAGGTGGTTTTGACTCTTTTAGAAAAATGTGTGCAAGATATTGGAGACAATGTGAGAGTTTCAGTGTGGCCATTGACTTATGACTGCCCATGGTTGAAAGACACGGTTCTCAAACATCAATTTGTTTTCAAAGTGGAAATGGCCTTGTAGATTGTGCATTTGGTACTGTTTCTGTGCTGCAGATCTCGCGTGCTCTAACAAAGTCTCTGGACACTGCTGTTTAGTGGATCACACAATGAGTATGGGCTTAGTTGTGCATAATGGCACCAGCTCCTGTATTGGAGCCTGTATTTGAGAGGCGGCTAGAGCTGCATCATGCCAAAGGGAGCACTGCCACCGTTATGATGGAGGAGAACAGAACTTGGGAGATTCTTCCATCTCACATATCTGTTCCAGGGAGCTAAAAGGTCTTGTGCTCTTTTGAGTGAGAGGAGCAGAATTCAGCATAGTCATCATATAACCTATCCAAGAGAGAAGGAAAGTCACCCTGAGATGCTGTTACTTTGGAAGAATTTTATTTTGAAAACTTCTTTTTTCTCAGCATGTAGATTAGTATCCAACTGCTTTATACTGAGAGTGGATGAATGTTAAAAGGTGTTAGAGTTGATGTGCTTTACTCACTGTAACAGAATCTTAGGGGTTTTCAGCATGAAGTAAAATCGCACTCCAATGAGAAACATAATTAGTAAAGATAGACATGTGGATGGAGCAAAGAGAATATAAATTACACCAGTTTCCTTCTCAAACTTCCTTATTCTCAACAATGATTGGTTTTTATGTGCAAGGGTCAAAGGAAAATCCCTACATAAATAACATTATTCTAAGTATATTTCTGAGGTTAGTGAGGCCATGCAACTTTACGTTTCCAAGTTTCAGGACACAGTGTTTTGCTTACATCAATTACCAAATATCTGTTTTTAATTTAATTGAGCATTTTACATTATTTTCCTAACAACACAGTAATAGGAACCTGAGTCATCTATTCCTCAAATGTCAAATTGGATTAGAAAGATTTCAATCTGGTGATAGCCTTAATTCTAGCAGTTTGATAAGAATTTAGGTTTTTTTTCCAAAGAGATAAGTGTAACTTTTTAATTGTCACTTTTCATCCTTGAAGAAGAATTCCCCTATAGTATTCAGAGAAAGCACTGAACTACATCACAGAAGTTACCATTACGTTCCTAAATTCTCAGGCTAAGTCATATAGCACATTGTCAATATTATCCTGTAAAACAGTAGGGTTCATGAAACTGGTTTTGTTTTCCAAAACTTTTGATTATCCTATGTGATGATTATTAAGAATAAATGTAGTTTCAGCTGTCTCAATAACTTATTCTATTCCAAATATTTTAAATGCAGAAAGACAAATTCCTGTCTTTCTAATTTGTGTTGCTTTTATAATTTTCAAGACTGTTAAGACCATCTTTTTAAAATATACTACTTAATCCTCTTTATGCCTGCTTTTGTAGTCCATTTATGATACATGATAGTTAGTACTAAAATATATCTTCAAAATACTAATACTTTTGTCATATAATTTTCAACAAACTTGAAAAGGAGATAATTTTCATATGATTTTTGTTTCTGATTCGAGTGATCAAAAGAACCATATAATTCTTTTAGTACTATGAAATTCCTATAACCATCTACATAGATGCAACAAACCACAGATCACATCTAATGAGTTAAAGCTCAAAATGTCTGTGGTTTATTTAAAAAGTTACAAAGACCTGTAAAGTCTTCAAATCCTGAAAGCTCTTTTACTAATGTGTCTCTCTTACAAGAATACATTTTTGTGTGTGTGGTCCTTAGCATTGCAGGATTGGAGAGCAATGAAGCTTTGCATTGAGCCAGTGCTGTACTTGAATTCAGTAGTCTAATGCTTTTTAAATAAAAAAAAAGTCAAATACATATGTAGACAAGCAGATACTGTACACTTTGTTTATTCTACAAGTCTATCTGTGATCATAAACTCTTGGTAAATATTTGCTCTTTGGAGATTAGATTTAATGTACTTGCATTTACTTGCAATTAAAATGTTGCTTTCCCGATGACTGTTGCATGGGCTGCTGTATTTCACCAGTGACACAACATAACGTAAAGATAAGAGTTAAATGGAAAGAAGCCTGTTGTGAATATGGTTCTGCTCTGTTTCTGAAATCAACAGTTTATGGCAGTTATATTTGGATAATTTTTAACCTCATTGCAGTTTGACACAATCGTCCTGAACCTGTAATTCTTTTTCTACTCTTTTTTTTTTTTGGCTCTAAAAAAATGCCATAATTTTACAGCCTCTACTATGTTTGTTAGAGAACAAAGATGCTTTTCTTCTTGTTCAATATGATTTATTGACTATTATGCACCCAACACTTCCAAATTGCTTCCAAAGGCTATAAAGTAGCAGGATAAATTTTAAGAAACAAATGTATGACTTAAATTACAGAATTCACTTGTTGACTCTAAAAACAGAAAATTCAACATTAATGTTGCATTTTTTCATGGCATTTAAGGTTTTTAGACTAAAGGCAACAAGGTCCTTTTATTTTGCCATACTTCATCAGTCCAAAGGGATTAGTTTAGCATATAGGAGATATTTATGGTGCAAGGAATAAAACAGTCCTTCAGTAGCTCCAAGCCTGCAATGGCAAAAACACACCTTTGCGTTTACTTTCATAGCTTTGTTTACAAAGCTAAAACATGCCTAAAGCAGACTATGTTATTACAGAAATTATAATTGTACAAAGCGTATGTGGACCATATTCTCAGCTGTTATAAACCATCTTAGCTCTGCTAATTTCAGTACAGTTAAACTGATGCACCCAATATGGCAATGTACCGTCCATGTACATGCATGCAAACACATCATCCCACAGGAACCTGCTTACACACATGTAGTTATAGCAAGCAGTTCCAAAGAAACTGGTGACACTGGTAATTTTAGAAACTTCTCTTTCATAGAATCAGAAATTAGCAGCCAGTAAAATTTTTAATATATTTTAATGATCCATTTCAGTCGTAATTTCACATCTAAAAATTTAGAGATGGAAACAAAGCTGCTATCATCTAATTTTATTTTCCCTCTCCTCCCACTTGTGAATTCACAATTTCCACTTCAACATCTCTACCTTCTTCTCACTCGTCTTCACTTTTCAGAATTATTCCACTGAAAAACAGCATTTCCTTACTTCTGAAATATCTAGTGTATGTCTTCATCTAAATTAGTTTCTCATGCTCTTTACGGCAAAAAAAAAATAATCAAACTCTCCTCACCTATGTCCATGATTTGATTCTACTTCTGCCATAACAACTGTACTAATTTCTTTCCAGATTTCTCTTACAATTTTATCATAGAGTACATTTTTATGGGAACTTAAATACATTTTTGTCTTCTGTCAATTGTTTCTGAAATCCTTCCTGAATACTCTGTACAAACTGGGTACAAATAATTGCCATGAACTGAAAAAATATTTCTGTGTGGTGCGAGAAAACAGGTTTTTTTTTTTTATTTTAAAATGAAAAATGTATTTACAATTAAGTACTATACAAGTATGTGGAAATTCTCTTTGTGATGGTTTCAAAAATATTGCATGTTTTGAAACTACTGCACAGTTGGCAGGTAGAGACACTAGTAGACATAAAACAATATATAAATGCTTCTGTTCTCTTCCCCTCTGGACAATACAAGTGCAATCTCATTTACAGAAATTTTGCCTTATAAAAATCCACTGAATTATATAGGAGAGAAATTTATTTTCTTAGTTTTGCCTGCTTATAGCACTGAACTGCAAAAATTCATAACTTTTCTGTGATGATTATCCTTATTGATAACTTTCTATGAGGATCATCTTTCAGCCCTGCTGCCCACTTCCGCTGTACTGGAGCTGAACATTAATGGGCTCAAGCTTGGAATAAGCAAAACTAAGATCATGGCAGAAAAGAGGTAACGAGCATAGTATAAGGCGTGCTCTAGAACATATTATCTTGATGAAAAAGATACTGTCCTCCAGTTTGTAACATTGCACAGAATCTCCATTGGATAAGAAGCAATTAATGAGGTCACATCTTCAGCCAAGTCATTGCTCCTCCATTGACATTGAGAAATTTATGGGCTAACTCTTATAGAACAGAAAAGTTGCCACAACTGGGAAGATAAAGGTCTGTGATACAACAGAATGTATTAACATAGTGCTCTGCAAATGGGTAGGAATCTTGGAAGCTGCTGTCCCTGCAGAAAGCAGCAAACACTCGATATTTTTCTTAAATTTGATAAAATCTCCATTCAGCATTGAGATCAAATTCAGAATTAAAGAAAATATTTGCTATTGTTCATGTTTTCTCCTCTTAACCAATGAAGAGGGTTTTTTAATTTTGAAAATTGTCGCTTTATTTTTGACCATTCCAATGGCAAAAAATCTTAAATTTCAAAACAAGAGTCTTTTTAACAGGACCTAGGGTTCTTCAAAATATTTTTTCCCAACAAAGAACTGAGCAGAAATCTTAAGCAGCTCTTGTGACAAACACACAGTCCAAGGTGTTTTTCCTTGTAAGTGGATAGAAACTGAACTGCAAAGCCCTCAAATGGTCTCTGATTTCATTAAGAAATGTCTTTCTCACTCTTCTAGCCCTACCACACAAGATTAGCTAAAGCATTCATTTAAATAAACTACCTCCATATTTTAGCTGTATTTCTTGATCTGCCTGCCACTGTCTTTGATCTAATGCAGACTGAATCTCCTGACCTTTAGATCATTTTGTAAGGCCAAATTTTTTCTGTTGGATCGTACAAGGAGGTAATTAAATACTATGCTACAGATTTCATTACTAGTCCTACTGAACTCTCCAGCTGTACTTAGCTCAATTATTTAAAATTGCACATGCAATTTAATTAACTTGTGGCATATTTGTGCATATGGTAAGTAACATTTCATAAATGTATCTTATAAACCATATTTTAAAATGTTACTAATAATTACTAATAGGTAAGCAAATGTAAGGAAAAGGCAACCCCGTTCTTACATGCATTCAAAACCTTTCCTCCCTCCTTGTTCTTTCCCCTGCCTAACACTGAACTTTGAAAAACATAAGTCCTACATTTACAGGGTGTCTTTATATTTTGCTAAGCTGTATAAGATTTTTTCAAGCTTCCCTCCTATGTGCCCTAAAATATTTTGGTTAATGAAAGAAAACTTTGAGAAGTACATTTATGTTGAAAAAAAAATGAAAAGATTTTCATTAAAATTTGTAGAATTGCAATTGCACAAGCCAAATTTTATCTGATGGTAGCTTACAAGTTCCTTTTAATTAACTGCATTAAATAAATTGATTGCACCTTTCCTATTTCTGTTAATTAATATGTGCTAAGAATCATTGTGAGAAGAAGAAGTAGGATGAACAGCACTGATGGTATCACTGTTACAGCCGCCTGTCACATCTGCCAAAAAGTAGACAGAAAGTTTCTAAAAAATAGTGAGATACATTATAATGAAGACTTAGGGGAGAGAAAGAGATGAATACTGGCATTTTAAACTTCCATACCAGCCCTTGCAGAATTGATGACTGCAAGTGGGTGTAGCTGTCAACTAATATTCTCCAAATAACTTTATTACCTAGGGAAATCAGAAGCTCCAGCGAGTTTATATTTTTACCTTCCTAAAACTAATATACACATACGCTCTGTCAAAGTGATATCTGTTTGCTATATGGTGAACATATATAATCCACTATACCATGTATGTCTGCGTTGCAAATCAGAAAAATATATACCCTTTGGTTAATTTCAATTAAAATCACAGCTCAGCTCTCTACCATGCCCGGCCTTGCATAGCTCAACCTTTTGGGTAAGAGAAATCTCCCTTATCCCAGCGGAGTGAGTATCCCTGTGATCTCACCACTTTCCTTCTCATTGCTTTAGAGATGCCACAGTCACAGTGGGGCCCTACTACTCCATCCGGCATTGCCTGCCAATCATGTAGTCTTTGGGGAACATAAATCATTTCCATTTTTAGTTGGACAGCTGGTAGTTTGGGAGAGGAAAAAACTGGTGGGATACTATACAGCTGTCAGATATCAAACCATGACACTTGGTTTTTATGGTACAGTTTTCCACCCAGGATGTCCAGCTTCATATCCCTATAAAACCTCTCCCTTTAATGTCCAGAGACACCATCTCTTCCCAGTCGGTCAGTCTCTGAGAAACATTTTTTCTAGCACTGGGAGGCACAAACAAGTCAGGGTTTATTCAGGAATCCATCATAGTGTCAATGATGGGATACAATGTGGGAGATAGAGTGGATTTAAGAGGTTGATGAAGAATTGATGAAGACTTGATCAATCTCCTTGAACTTCAAATATTGTACATCATATTACAAATAATGTCACAAATTCACCAAGCTATGTGCAATTTAGAAGAAAGTATATCTGTCAAAAGTTTTCTGTGTTTTATATACTAAACATTGTCATTTCACTTTGTTCCTCAGTGCAATCCTTCAGAAACATACCTAGCTGCCTTTTAAACTTAATCATCTCTCTTGGTACCATTCTTTGACTCATCTTCTGTGAAATCAACCACTTTCACTTCCATCTCCCCGTTCTCTATCCTCCAGAAAACTGATTCTTAATTTGAGGGCAGTTGTTTTTCCCCAATACAGAAAGAAACAAAGATCACTTTTTAAATGCTACTAAATTTTGGTCTTCATTCAGCAACCTGAGTACGACACCTTGTATAAAGAAATTAGCTATCTAGTTCAAGGGCCCCCTTTTAATCTTCTGCACACATATTTTTCTTCATTATTCTACTATATATTCTGCTACTTTGAGGGTTGGGGTTTTATTTTACTTGGATTAATTTTGATTGCAGCCTTCTTGACTGCATCTTAAGTATTTCCCATGCATTACTGAATCCCAGCCAAATCACTTTAACTCATTTCACATTCATTCAAGTAGCTATTGACATAGTAAAAATAATACTGCAGTGCATAAAAAGCTTGAATAGCTTCCTTTCTGATTAGTGTAACAGTTAAAAACTCAGGCCAACTTCATAGGTAGCTCTGTTCTTCTGAATTTAGAAGAACAGATTTCGATCCCACTTTTTTATTAAACAGTTATAGATTTAATTCCTTAAAAAATCACAATTTTGCCAAGTTTTACAGTTTCAGTTGTTCAAATCACTCAAGGACTTCTGATTCAACCTTTTATCTGTGAGCCAAATCCAGTTTTGTCAATAATAGTGTGCTATGTGACACAGTTTTGGTCTTGAAAAAATTCACATTCCAAATGGCACCTTTAATCAGTCTGAATCAATACACTTTTATCAAAGGTATATGAAGAACCACCAATAATTCAATAACTAATGAACCAAATTGGCCAAATGGCAATCTTTAAGAAGTATGACCAATTTGCAAGGGCCTCACCCTTTATTCACTTGATACAGAGCTTATGGACTGAGCTAGTTTGGGTATCAAATGTGTACGACCATCCCAGACATGTAGATGTGCTCTTAATCTTTCTGGTCACAAGCTTATGTTTTCTGCACACACTCTCTTGTGAAATATTTATGTTTGTTTTCAGAAAAAGAAAATATTATCTTAAAGTATCTGTTATGAAATGGATCCAAACTAAGGTAAAGATTTCCATCTAGGAGAAAAACATTGAACTACTGGCCTATGGTATAAATATGGTGAAAAATAATTTCAGTTGGAAACTGTAGTTTTGTTTTTCCATATGAGCTCTTCAGTCAAACTATGCAGGACCCAGACTTCCCAGACAATTCTTCTAAAGAACAGGCTGGTGGATTTGGAAGCAAGTTCTTTGACCTTTGGCTAGTAAGCGGTCCATTGTATTTTGTCTGAGCCTTAAGTAATTTTCTGTACCAAGACAATTCTATGTATCTAATTACAGCACTAGTGTAAAAATTGTTCCAGCTGTCCAGAAGGTTTTGCTATTTGATGATATCATAACCAGGGTGTTATTAAATCTCACAGCAGCTGGAGACTTGACTCCAGTCAAGCAAGAATCCTATAGAGATATCAAGTAGTGATGGATTTCCTGCATATCATTCAGCAAAAAAACCCAAGATTTTTAAAGAAGTCATAATGTCAGCAGAATTTTTAAATAAATTTACATCATCACTTGAAATTATTTTTAAATTTGTATGAAGATAAAAGCTGTTGATAACATTTCTTCTGATGTCTAAAAACTTTCAGGTAGTAAATCAAATTCATACAATAAATACATGTATTTTTTCCAATTGTTTCCAACCATTGGTAAAAATAAAGTGGAAAACATAGTATCAGCATACTGCTAAGAAGAGACAAAATACTTCCCCAACTTTATTCTGAAATGCATTCATTTTGTTATGAATGCAGAATGTATCCTTTCAGTAAAATAAAAAGATAGCACACAAAGAAGATTTTAATCTTAATTTGCATTTAGAACCACATGGAAGATCCTAAGGCCTTGCAGATATTTCTGTACACTTTATATTCAAGTCAAGTCAAAGTATATTCCTGCTGGACAAAGAAACATTATGCAAGTGGCCATCCACTCTGATTTTCTTCATCTTTTTAATCATCTCATAAGACTTGGTGGATTTTTTAAATGCCAGTGCCAATAATGATGTTATTTAAAAAAACACAACCTTTTTTAAGAAACCAACAATTACTGCATAGTAGATTGAATGCTACAGTACTGTAGGAAGCCAGAGAGCCCAGCAAAGAAGTGCACCTTGAAAGTACTAATCTAGTGCAAAAGGCGACTATTGATTCTGCCTAGCTTCTTTTTACACCTTAATGAAGAGATTCAGATCACCAGTTTTCCTTTAAGATAATGTGGGTACGTCCAGGAATTACAACAAAGCTGTTCAAATTAGGCACTAGTTAGGTACACGATATAAATGCCTGTGTATACTGAACTACCTCTAACTGCTTTCCATTGATGTCACAGGGAATGGGGAAGCCTACACGTCTGACTTAGGCAGCTGCGTTCTTAAAGAAATGGTGTGACTGCCTTCCTCAGCTTCCTATACTTGGTTTGAATCAGATGGTGGGTGTCTACAAATGAGATCTATAAAACTCACCAGCCTAAACATCTGTAGCTGAAGCTATCTGAGATGGCTAACCTCAGCTTTATTACTTCTACGCTGGAATAAGAACCTTACCCATTTCCATGCCATTGTGTGGCAGCAAAGCATCGCAATCACTAAAGAAATGCAGATGGCACCACAGGCTCTTGTTTTGTCTGTGAATTAGACAACATACTCAACCTAGTCCTTCATATGAATTCATGGATTATATAGCCCCCATACATTGATGTTGATCTATACTCATTTCCAGTGTTATGTTCTTGGTTTTGCTTTCAGCATAACAACCTTAAATTTTTGCAGGAAGTTTTACTTTTCTTATCCTATTCCCAGACTCCTATCCATATATCTTTTCTCTATATCCACAGAGGGAAACTTTGAGTAAAAATAGTTAGAGGGCAGAAAAATAAAATTAGAGAGGGATGGGAAAGCTGATTTTGCCAAATTTAGACCCTATCAAAAACCCTTGGGTTCTGTGTTGCAAAACAAACCTGGAAACTTTTGAGTACTGGCCTGGTCTGCTGTTTGCTACTTTTTTTTTAACTCTTTTCTTTTTTTTTTTTTTTTAAATACTCCTCTGGTAACCCTAGAAACAGAGCAAGGCTTGCTTTCAGGCAAGAAACACTGCTTGCTAGAACAAGCTAACATTAAGAAAGAATACATACTCAAAGCTGGAAAATGGAGGCAAGTAAAATGGTTTCTTTGTTTGAAAATTTCAGAGTTTCTAACTGGTCTTTTCTGTGCTCATGTAAATTTCAATCCTTAAAAGTCTTTTACTCAAGAAGTAGCCATTATTCTGCAGTCCAAATGTAAACTGAAGATAGAGAATATACATGTTCAGCAATAGACCCTATAAGCAGTCCTCATTCAAACAGATAGCTTCATCTACTTCACAGAGGAACGACTGATCAGCATTTTACAAGATTAAGCCTTTTTTCTTTTTCTACTTTGGAGGAGCAGTATGTTTAAAACAATGCTATAAAAATATATTTCTTCTGTGAGAAATACCAAAGACAAGAAAATTATGTTCTATCCTGACTACCTTCCTTTCCTGATACTTAAAATCAGGAGAAAAAGATTTAAAGCAGAAAGAAGACTTTTGAAAATGTGAGTTAACTTGGCCATCCCAGGAAAAATAATGTCATTTTTAGGTTCCTACTGGAATCTGGGAGAACATGCAGTCATAGCCACCCAGGTCAATCCTGATCAGGAGACATAAGGAGTAACAGGTTGACTTTTTCTTCAGTGTTCCAGCTGGAAAGCAATTGACTGCAGCATCAGAAGACCTTTCCACTGTCCAGCTGGAGGCTCTGTGTTGGCACACAACTCCCCTGAATGGCACAGTTTGGCTCTCTGTAAGGACACAGATTTGTGCATGACTGCACGGCTGTAAAGAATTTTACCTAAATTGCCTGTAGAAATTTTGACATTATACGCTTTCAGCTAGTAATGAATTTCTTTTAACAAACTGGCTAAATTGATCACTTAGAAGTTATCCATCAATTAGTTTAATGAAATCTGGCTAAGTTACAGAAATCCTGCTGAGATCTGTCCTTTCCTCTTTTCTGACATACACTAGGCTGCAATTTTACTGAACTAGTCTCAGCCTGTGTTGTACACTTAATTTTTCATGAGGTAGCAGGTATCTTGCCATTATTATTCTGTGAAGAGCATTCACCTATGACCCCAAACACAACTGCTCATCAGAATTCTGCTGAGAGGAAATAGAGTAGCCTTCTCCCTTCATTGAGAAGCTAAGTCTGCTTCTTCAAAAGAATTCCACCTATTTAATAGAAAACATTTTAAGTTCTAAGTTTTAGAAGTTCTACTACCATGGTAGAATGGAGTCTACCATGCCAAAACAAGCACAGGTTTTCCGTATGTGATGGATGAGGATGGTTAGATATCTGAGCAGATGCATATGCGAATGCATGCAGACAGAAAAAAAGCCAGCATCTTCCCACCCTGAGGAGGTACAGCACGCTATCTGTGCCCCTCATTTCTGTCTTTCTGAAGAACACGTCTCTAAGACAGATGTCCACATCTTGAACTAGAGGTAACAAATGTCTGGTCAAATTGGGATGTGAGAAAAGGAGCTTCTCTGTACTTATGTAGCCATGCAGACTTGCCCTAAAAATGTGATTCACAAAAGGTGCTTTTAAAACCAATAATAATCTTAGATTTCTCATAAAAACAGAGTGATCTTTGGAAAAGAGTTGTTATTGTTTGGATCTGAAGGAATAATTTCCACTTCACCTAGATTCACCAAGACTTGTACCGTTGGTCAGTGTCCTCTCCAAAACAGGGAAGGTGAATTCTCCTCTTTTCTTTCTCCAGCTTAGTGCCGAGTACACTTGCTTGCACTATGAAACTGAGGTTATTTTCAGTGTCGCATGGGGGAATCTGAACCAGAAGCTCTTGAGCAAATGCTCTAACAATTAGACAAAGGAGCATTTTGTCTCAGAACTGTGGATAAAAGAGGATTATCTCATACAGGAGCTGCAGGTATAAGCCCATGTGTTAATTTCATGTCAAAAAAGCCCAGTTTCTTCAAGCTTTCTCCCATTTCACTAAAGAGAGAGAAGTTCTAGCTAATTAGGAAATTGAAGAAAATAAAAATACAGTTGATGGCAAATTCAAGGACTTCTAAGGCCAGAAAGGATCATTGCACCAAGACTGCCGTATAACACCCTGTACTAGATCCAATTCTCTCTCTCTGGTTAAAGGCAATGTCAGGGAAGAGTCTATCCTTGATTATTTTTTTTTACATGAAATTATGAATGGTCCAGTATTTCCTCTAGTAGTTTGTGAAAATATTTAACTTTCTCTCTGGGATAGGAAGAAAAGGAAGAAAAGAAAGAAAAGAAACAAAAAGAAGAAAGCAAGAAAAAGAAATCTTCTGTCCTTTCCATGTTAATTTTATTTTAATATAATCCACTGTATCTGACTATAAAAGTAGCTTGACCATTGTTAACTCTCATTTGTTCACTAGAAGAATAATCAGTTCCCTGTATCAAGTCTTTTTGGTAGCCTGTTAATCCTGCATTTCCATCTGTTCATACTAATACGTCTTCAGTGGTTAAATATGATTTATTTGAGTCAACCGATTACTTTGCAGAAACAAAAGGCAGTGTTAGACTTCGGTTGCCCCACATACTGGCTGATTCAAATGCAGACATGAACTGACACATAGATAAATTGTTTTGATTATTTTCACTATGCTTATCTACATTTATCAAACTATTTGAACAGATGTGCTTGGCTATCATCTTTGGATCTCTGCCTTTTTGGCTTCTGTATCTATACATGTATATCTATATCTATGTCCTTATATATAATATTATTGGTAGTATACAGTACTAGGATTGCATATGTTACACCTATCTTTAAGTATAACATGATCATACATTAGCAAATATGCAACACTATCAGTTAACCTAGAATCAAATCCACAAACCTCATTAAAAGGTGCCTATCAAAACTGCTCTTCTCAGATGTCATTGCCTAATATTGGAGCTGAGATTCATAACACCCACATTGTCGTCACATTTCTTTTTGCTTAGAAGTCTATTTCTGAAACATGTTCACTACTAAATCTAATGCTCTTGAACACCGGGCACCTGCCAAAGCTTAACTCACAGACTAGTACCTACTGGGCTGACAGGAGATGTGTTCTCAAGTGCATTTTCCCAATCAACAACATAAAAAACGGTCCCCTCCTTCATAGATGTCCCCACCCACTAGCTGAGTAACTACAGTACCCACCCTTGAGGTAAGCAACAGGAGTTAAATGTTCATTGTTGGCCAAGGTGTGGAAGCTCTAACCAAGAGGTAATATTGGTTTTGGTGTTGAGATCTCTAGGACGTAATTATTTTGCATGGGATATGTGTTCTGGTCACCCTTCCTGTTACATGAGATCCACATAACCCTCGTGCTCCACATTCTCCAACAACAAAAAGACGTGTTTCTTTAGCAGTCAAGGGAGGTATTTTCTCTTGTAGCAGGACCTATGAGTCTTCATATTCCCTTCATTCTAGGTCAAATATCTTCCTAATGTGATGTACTCTCTATGTCTTAAGTACTCTTTGCTATAGCTTTCAGCAACTAACTTTATTTGCAATCCAATACCTTTAATTGCCTTGTAAGGCAGACAGGCAATAAGGCCTCCAGCTTCTGGCGGGGAGCCTGCAGCAGGAGTAGTCAAGGTGAGGTTTTTGCTTTTACAAAGGAAGTCTGCAGTAGCAGAAGGAACAGATTTCTGGATTGAATGAGAGATAATTTTATTCTGGAATAGCTGTCCAACACTTCTTGTGTCCCATTCAACTTTTCCCAATGTCTGTCAGTGATTCAGATCACAACAGGAAGACTGAAATCCAAACTGAAAACATCAGAAAATACAGCTGATGATGCCAGCAAAGCATCTGGATATCTGGATTCTTTGGACCTGCCTGTGTGAAAAACAATTGCCTTTTTCAGTCTTATTTAACTGAACTACATCAGCGTTGTATTTACTCACAGTCTTTGATTGCACTGGGACTTTTCCTGGTTTAGGATAGGTTCCATTCTTTTCATTTGTGAAGTTAAAATGTGGATTTGCGTAGATCTATTACATTAGCCTGTCACATTTTGCTATTAACTTGGAGGAATATTAGTCTCCAGAATGACAATCAGATGAATAAGGTTGGTGTTCTACTTATGTTGCAAAAGGGCCGATTCATTCTGTTTGTTCTTTGCTAGTTAAATTATGTCTTATACACTATACCCATTGAACTGGTAAAGCCAGACCACTTATACCTTCATAGTGAATGCAATAATCATTTTTTCTGATCTGTCCACTGGCTTTTCCCCATGTTTGTACTGATTTAAAAGTTAACTATTGATTTGTAAGCTTTTGACTTCTATACAATATTTATTATCTTCTTCCAAGAGAAAAATAGAAAAAAATAACCATTTCTCACTGTATTCTAGTGAACTTTGAACTTTTACTCTAAGACTTTTTGCTATAGGCACTTTTTGATATGCAGCAGCAATACCTGGTGAATCCTATCATTCCTGACATGCATCCAGTTAAATCATTGGCTGCCCCTCAACTCAGCATTCAGGATCTGCATTTTCCAGTTCACTCCTACTAATGAGCATTAAGGTATTTATGAGATTTTTCTTAGCTTGAAACAGAGTCTGTGATAAAGCACTGATCTATTTTAATGGTTTGACTCCATAACATG
Organism: Arenaria interpres; assembly: GCA_013399435.1. Classification (NCBI taxonomy): domain Eukaryota; kingdom Metazoa; phylum Chordata; class Aves; order Charadriiformes; family Scolopacidae; genus Arenaria; species Arenaria interpres. The sequence continues at coordinate 53,013 of VXAK01020981.1, forward strand.
CCTGCAAACATAATTTAGACAGGTGTTATCACCAAGTAGCTCACCAAGACAACCAGAGCTGGAGGAATTAATGGGATGGGTGGAAAAATGGATCACCCACAACACCTAAGTACAGAGAAGCAAAGGTGCTGCTTAAGCTGTGACAGAGGCATTGGAAAAAGATCTAAAAGGCAGCCTTTTTTTTTTTTCATTGAAACTAAAACTGTCCCCAGCACAGGCCTAGCACAAACACCCACAAAGGGGCAGTCCCCACATAACACAGCTCAACTTCTAAATAAGGACATAAATCCTATTGCTTCAGTTGTTGGAGGCAATCTCAAAACAAACTGTTTTGATAATGAAGATTTATGATGGGAGGAGTGCATTTCATCCTACATGTGTTGCGATATTGAAGCACAATGTTCTGTGAAAGCAACAGTGTTCTGCTCTATGTAGTTCTACAAGAATACTTCTCAGTTAGTTTAGAAAACTGTGGTTAAAGTAAGACTTAAAATACAAACGGTCTCAAACCTGGAAAAAATGTAAAATAGAAATAAAAACATATCTAGATGAGGTTTTAGTGTTTAGGTGCAAGACTAATCTTTTGTGTAATATTCTGCAGTATTTCTGAAAATATCATGTCTATCCTCACAAAAAAAATTGGAACCTCAAATAAATATAACTTTTCTGAAAGTTTTTTTTTCAATAGGCAGTTTTGGAGGCATTTTTAATACTATAGTTTTCTTTTAAAATGTTCCGATCCAACTACAATTTTAATAGCAACACAATATTATGCACATAGGGTGAAGTCTCTCTTACAAGTAGATGTTAAACTTTTCTACTGCTACCAGAGTTTTTACTACAATTAACAGAACCTTTTTTGCTTTCTTTCCTTTCTTTTTATTTTTATTTTTACAAGAATTACAAATTTTTAAAATAATATGAAAGTTCAAGTAATCGTATAGTAGACATAAGTTTTTTCTATCCTGTTTCAGCAACCAGATTATTGCTAAATTACTGATCATCATCCTTTATAATAGAAATGAGCAGCAGCTGCAGTTGTCCCATCATGATTAATATAAACCCTCTCAAATCCAGCTTTCTTTTATAGACTCCCTGAAGTTTTATCCAACTGATTAACTGCAACCAGTTAATAAGAAAACCATTAATTTCTTTTAGCAGGCCACAAAAACTTCATATAAAATTCTGCAGCTTTCTGTAGTAACTAACCACATCTGTTACATTAAAAATCTCCGCAGAAGAAATACACAGTAAGTTTGTGATAAGGCATAGCTTCATATGTCTAGTGGGATATCGAATTATTTACTGATGCTGGAGTTTTAACTTTTTGTGTCTATTACACTATTATTATTTGGGGAGTATTTTACCATTATTGGGGAGACACTGTAGGAGACAAAAAGATCTAGATATACATAGGACATCTTTTGTCATACAGTCTGTATCATAAAAGTTCAAGTATCAAAGTTTGGTATATATTATTAATAAATAAGATAGTAATAGCAGAAGTAAGCTGAGATTATTTGTCAAAATTCAAAGTGCAGGTGGTGGTTGCGAATAGATTCAACATTTTGAATGCTTTTCTTTTTAGTCACTGAAACCTTCCCAGCTTTGACTGGTTAACCGGTGCTGAAAAAGATTTGGAAGGGAGAGAGAAGTCTCAAGAGCGCTTTCTTTTATTTTTGGTACATTTTTTCTGTAATTTAGTTACTTGCATTGACCCACACTTATGAGCGATTGATTAAATCCCTTCATTTTTGCTCTAGTTCCTCCTCTGACTCTGGACATCCCTGGAAAATCTAAGAGTAAGATGTCAGTAAACAGTCTGTTCCCTCCAGGGAGCCTGAGCTCTCTCCCACCTGGAGCACAACAGTGAACCACACAAAAATTACAACTAGCTGACCATTAAGAGTCTATGGTGCTAATTGCTGCCTGTCAGATGAAATGGGTGTCTACCTGGTTGGGTAAGCTGTCTTTCAACCTGTGGTTGAAACATATTTGTTAGATGTCATTCTTCTCTACTGGAACAATGACTGCACAGGTCCTTCACAAACCAAATTCAGTCTCAGCAAGAAGACAGCAAATAAAAGCAGTGTCCCAATCCAAACACAGTAAGCCACAAGGCTCATTAGGATATAATTCCAAAGTCAGGCACAGGATAAGCGTGTAGTATGAACACAGCCTGTGTTGATATATATATATCACATAGGTATATACGTTGCTATACCATACACCCCTTCATGGGTGTGCCCAATGATTGTTTTAGTTCAGATGAATAGCTTGTTTTTTAAGAAAATGAGTGAAAATCATTGAAATGGTTCATATCAGTGAGTGATCTCATCAGCAAGAGTAATCTGGATGCTCTGGGGATAAAACTAAATGTGAAAGTGTGCTCCAGAATCACACCTAATCACACCTGAAGGGGATTCAGTCCACCAGTTTACATTAAAAATGGTTTGAAATAAATCCCCATGAAATCCATGGTGTGGACATAGATCCTTTGCACCCTCTATTTCATTTTACACATCTGTTCTTATAAAGCCATGTTACAGGCAAGTGTAGACACAACCAGTGACTCAGTCAGAAATGTCTTTTTGACCCAGAAACATAGTCATAGAGCAGTTTGGGTTGGAAGGGACCTTCAAAGGTCATCTAATCCAACCCCCCTGTAATGAGCAGGAACATCTTCAAGTAGATCAGTTTGCTCAGAGCCCTGACCTTGAATGTTTCCAGGAATGGGGCATCTACCACCTCTCTGGGCAACCTGTGCCAGTGTTTCACTACCCTCAGCGTAAAGAATTTCTTCCTTATATCTAGTCTGAATCTTCTCTCTTTTAGTTTAAAATCATTACCCTTTATCCTATTGCAACAGGCCTTGCTAAAAAGTCTGTCCTCATCTTTCTTATAAGCCCCTTTATTGAAAGGTTGCAATAATGTCTCCCTGGAGCCTTCCCCAGGCTGAACAACCTCAGCTCTCCCAGCCTGTCTTCATAGGAGAGGTGTTCCATCTCTCTGATCATTTTTGTGGCCTTCCTCTGGATCCTCTCCAACAGGTCCACGTATTTCCTGTGCTGAGGACTCCAGAGCTGAACACAGTACTCCAGGTGGGGTTTCACCGGAGTGGAGTAGAGGGGAAGAAACATCTCTCACAACCTTCTGGCTATGATTCTTTTGATGCAGCCCAAGTTATGGTTGGCTTTCTGGGCCAAGAGTGTAGCTCTTGGCTGCCAGCTCATACCCAGTTTTTTGTCCGCCAGTACCCTTCAAGTCCTTCTCAGCAGGGCAGCTCTCAATCCCTTCATACCCCCAGTATAGTGATACTGGGGGTTTCCCCAACTCACATTCAGGACCCTGCACTTGGTCTTGTTGAACCTCATGATGTACATGTGGGCCCACTTCTTGAGCTTGTTCAGGTCCCTCTGGATGGCATCCCATTCCTCAGGCATGTCAACCACACTACTCAGCTTGGTGTCATCTGCAAATTTGCTGAGGGTGCACTTGATCCCACTGTCTCTATGTCATTGATAAATATATTAAAAAGGACTGGTCAAAACACAGACTCCTGCTGGACACCACTTGTCACTAATCTCCACATAGACACTGAGCTGTTGACCACTACTCTGGATGTCTGGATGTGACAAACTGCATCTTTGGCCTCTCAAGTTTTATTTTTCTCAAAGCCCCTTTCTATTCTTAGAAACTGAAGTGTGGTTAGTTTGTCTGTAGACAATTAGGCGACCCAGTATATATACTAAAAAGAATAAACATTGGTCTCTGCACATCACGTATGTGAATAACTAAAAACACATTCCTCTTTTAATCAGCCTTTATCAGTAATAATATAAAAACAAAATGCTGATGATCCAATTACTTCAGTTTATACTAAATAATAACTAAAAACACATTCCTCTTTTAATCAGCCTTTATCAGTATAATTTATACTGTTCTGCTAAGGCTGTCATTATCAGCTCATTACAGCAACTTTCACGTCAAATTCCTGGTAGCTCTGGAAAGAGAGTTCACATCAGCAAATATTACTTATGCAAGTGAGAGCTGCAGAGTAAACGAGGGAGGAGATTCAGCAGTTGCACCTTTCAGTGTTTATACCATACCTAGCTATACAAACTTACACTATTTTTTGTACACTGCATTTAGCTGATACAGTTTTTCATAGTAGGTTCACATGCCCTTCCACAACCACTATCAAATATCAGTTCCATACGTTCCAATAAAGCCATATACTGTTGAAGCAAGTATAGATAAAAAGGTATACCATAGTGTATTACTGGGAGTTTGACAAGCACTTGTGAATTCAAGAGGAGGTATCTTCAAAATAATAGGCAAGTATTTTATTTCAAAGTGATAGCACGTTTTTGTAAAAAAAGCAAAAACCTGTTTAAGAGAGACAGTCTCCGGACAGTAATCCCACTAACAACAAGATTTCTAAGACTTTTGTAATTTTAAATGGTTCAGTAAAGTACAAACTTTAATTTACTCAGCTTTATCAGGAAAAAAACCCCACTTTTTTGGCTACTTACATCAACTGTCTGGATTTACTGAGACAGCAACACAGTCATTGCAAGCAAAGCAAAGAAGAGGTGATAGAAGGAGCACAGCTGTAGATCACTTTTGCCTGAAACTACCAAGCTCTTCCTGAAAACCTATGTGTCCTTCAGGATCACTCTGTCATCCAGAAAACACCATGTATGCCTTTATATGCACATGCATCAGCTTAGGAAAGGCAAAACAGATCAGCAGCAGGCAAGTTTTCTATATTTTTAAGACCATTTTATAAAGTTATTTGTTTGGGAGGAAACATAACAGTACTTTTTTGGGGCAATTTTTTTGTGTTACAAAGTGATGAGGGAGGGGAGGGCTCTAGCTGTCTGAACCATAGAAGAGTCCAAAGAAGGGGGATAGAAAGGTCAGAAGGACCTCAGGGAGCTTGAACTCATTACTCTGATTACTAATTTATGTGAGCCTTGTGGGGTACATCAAGAGTATGAGGTTGGCATTTGTTTGTTTTTGTCGGCAGGGTTGCCTTGTGGACTCCACCAAAATGAAGAAGTATAATCTCCATGGTGCAAAACGAAAGCCAGCGAACCTCCTGCCAAGAGGCAGACAAGGAAAAATGGTTTCTGGGCCCTCCTCTTTTGGGACATTTGCCAGGTGAAACATTTTAGGGTTTCTCCACTATTTACATAAACATGTCTCTCTCCTTTTCATAATCATAGAGGTCTGGGAGGTTGGGGTTTTTTCCTACACTTTTGTGTTCCTCTGCTGGTTAGGGAAATAACTTGTCATTGCTTTACATACCTTGGTTGTCCAGCTTTAGGATTTGTCTTTTTAGAGAGCATGGTAATAATCTTTGCATTTTCTCACCAGTATTGTATTGCACAATTGTAGCCAAATTTTACGGTTGCAGAAAACATTAGCGAGCCAGGCCAAGAGGCAATTTTGACTTTGATTTAATATGAAATTTTGCATTGCATCCCCAGCTCTTTGCATCATTACTATAATTATTTGGCATGTTTTATTTTTCACACTGACTGCAGAATGACACTCTCCCCAGCCCTCAAGAACAGTAGTGTCTGATATAAACAGAATACTTGGATCCAGGGAGGCCAGTCAGTCAACATGTTCTTACGTGATGTAGTATTTTTAACTGCATTTCATAAATCCTAGCTGTGCAGACTTCGAGTCTAAACTCCTTGGTTTTTGCTGGTATTTTCATACATCTATTTTTTTTTCACTGGTTCACAAACTATTTCCCTTTAAAACGTGGTCAATTATTTATGGAAGAATGCAGAGGGCACAACATTTAACCTATCAAACAAGGACAGACTCCCTGCTTAGAATAACTTTGAATGTCAGGGCTCAGTCATGCTGTGTAGGCACAACTGAGAGTATCACGCTTCGGCAAGACAGAATTGCTCTGAAGTTTCAAGGCACAGAAAAGGACTACACCCTTCTCTACCTTCCTTTTGGAAATCGCAACCTATTTCTTAACTGCACCTGACCTGTTCTTTGTAAGATAAAGAAACCAGTTTGTTTTCCCCTCGTCCTATTCCACACAAATCCTTTGTTAATTCCTTTGCAACAGTTTTCCCCTATGGCAGAAACCACGATAGAAACCATGAGGGCAAATAATAGCAACCAAAGAATATGGGGACCTGTAAGGAGCAGTCACTACCCAACCTAGGGACAAATGGTGGACCTTTTTCCTGCTCCACTTCTAAGAAAGTACAGGGGGCTGAAAGTGAAGGAAAACCTACTAAGCCATCATAAGTGCAGCAACACCATCTACCTTTCTTTAGAGCAGTATATCAGGGGATAGTTCACAATTTACTTTGCATACCATTTAGATGAGCTAGTTACAGAGACTCATCAGTAAAGTCATAACAAGAGTGAAGAAGAAGCAAAGCTGGGATGGAGTAAGGAAGACTAATAGAAAGTGAGGCCTACCCTCAAGTGGATCTAGGTGGCCAGTATAAAGCTGTGGCTTGGAAGTGAGCTCGAATTCTCAAGTAGTGAATAGAGATATTGTGGTAAGAAGAGATCAGGAGTAGGGTTCCGGACATAATAATCTTTAATAATTAGGTCTTTGCAAGTTGGGTCCCACCATGGACAAAGCTGGGAAGAAGTCTGAGTAAAAGATATCAATAACATGTATAGGTATGCTGAAAATAAATTAGAAGAAAATGTATTAACTTCTTTCTGCAGTACAACATGATGTAAATATCATACTGTAACTGGCGTCTCTAGAGGATATGTTCAGCCAATGCCCAACATGGCACTAAGAGAATCCGATTTATCATTGTTGCTATTTCTATTACAGTTATTCCACTGAGAATAAAAAACTCTGCAATTTAAACTTTTTTTTTTCTGCTTTCCTCTTGCTTAGGCTTAGTGCAAGTCACAGCTCCAGGGAAGCCATCTGGGATTTCAGACAGAGAGACTGACAAGTCTCTCTGCATGAGAAATTGAAGTTCTGGTACAAATAGTGGCTTGTCTCCATTTCACATCTGGAGAACTTTATCGTTAGAAATGGAACTAAAGCATGGATTCTAAGCATTAATTTTTTATTTGTTTGTTATGCTACAAGGTATCTCACACAAGGCAAAGAGTTATTCTACAGAACATTGGAGAGCAATGCAAAAATGAGATATTTTAAAGCCATGAGAATAAATTATTATTTTCACTTTGGTGATTAAATTGCTAAATCAAAACAGAACACCTGTCTTAGGTCGACCCAAATTTTAATTTTAGTAAGTT
>VXAK01020981.1:60363-93528 GCA_013399435.1 Arenaria interpres
TGAAATCTCATATAGTTTTACCCTGTACACCATTTAATGATAATCTGGCCAATGAGTAAGTATTTCTTAAAATGCAGGCAGAATTGAACATATCATGTTAGAGGACCTCTCTCCATAGACTACTAGCTTTAGAAATTATTCTTCGAGTGCTAAAGTTTAGACAAAAATGATCTAACAGGTTTTTTGCCTCACCCTGTAATGGGAATTTCCTCAGTGATTAAGCAGCATGAATAAATATTAAACATTAGAACTAAAAAATATTGGCACCAAGGAACCCCATAAACATTAAAATAAGGATTAGTTGAATTCTGAATCACTGGCTCTGTTGATATAGCTTAGGAAAAAATAAAACTTCTTTCAAAATGTCAAATAATGGGGGCACATTTTGTACAACACCACATTTTTTTATACGGGGGTTGTAAAAGTTGCTGTCAACTGTATCCATACCTAGAGCCCCTTCCCAATGATGGCATCTAATTTGTGTTTCAGCCAACACTGAGGCTTCTGGAGTACTTACAGAGTGGTTCAATTGCTTTCCCTTTGTCTACTGAAAGGGGCATTTCCATGCAACCCTATTCAGCAGGCATTGACATTTCTAAACACCATCACTAGCAGCTTTTGATACAAACCAAACACACAGAATAAAAGATTACAGTTTTATTAGTGCTTCGTTGACAATAATTGTGCAAGGCTCAGGCTGCAAAAAGGAGAATGAAGGCCAATTTTGTAATGTTATCAAGAGAAGCAATATAAAATCTGTGGTTGTTTGGGAATAAGAAACTTTAAGCATAGTTAACCATGTGGCACCAAGCATGCAAAAGCTTACTAATGTGAGTAATTTCCTCAATTTATTTCTGTGATGTATTAAGCACCTGAAAAAATACTTCCTGTTCTTTGCCAGTGTTCTCCCTCTCTCTATATATATATATATACAAATCACACATGGAGAAACAGAAATCATCAGCTCTTTTCCATTACTGTTCTTTTTTTTAAACAGTGCATGAAGAAACGCGTTCTGTAATTCACCTGTTTTGGCAAGTTTCCATGGTCAATAATTCCTCATTAAAAATGTCTATGAAAATGCTCAATTATATAAATACCAGAGGAATGATAGTTTAAGCAGTTCTGCTGTCCACGTATATGGCTTTGTCCCAGTAGGAGAGATGTAGTCTCTGAAGTAGGTTTCAAAATAGTAAGGATTTTAGAACTTCAAGTCACCACCACTAAATACTTGTTTACTTTGTTGCTATATGTGTAAATTCCAGGTAGCAACATTCTGCAGTGCTTTCAATTTCAATGGTTTACCATACAATCATTGCAATAGACTAGCCCTGGAAAGATAAATACATGCCTGATAATACACCAGAAGTGAAATAAAACATTTAGTGTTGACAAAAATAAAACAAACCCAAAGTATTTCACTCAAAGTTTCTGCCGGAGCACTCAGAAGCCACAAAACAAACAAAATGAGCCCCAGATTCCAAACCAAAATTGAAATTTGGCTGTGCTTCCTCAAAAAGAATAGATAATCTGACATTTCTTCTAGATCCTTCTTTCTATCTACTAATCCCGCTGACCCAGACACACACTCACCATTCAAGTAACCCAGATGTCTTCATCAAAACTGCTCTGGTGGAGCCTGGCATTCACAGGTGCCCCTAACCCACCAGCCTGGCCTCACACAGGGGCAGGGGCTGAGAGAAGAGTGGGCATCTCTGGTACACACTTTATATTTACTTGACATCCCTGAGGCTTTGTTTATACACTTTTCTTTCCCAGTGAGAAAAAAAAAACCCAGCACATTATCATGATGCCATTAATTCACAGAGATGACTATACATCAGATTAGATTCCTGGGTATTTCTTCTCTTTGCCATGTGAGGCTCCATTTTCTGTTAAAAGATGACACATTCATACACTGTTCCACTTTATGGCACCAACTTTTAAGCAAAACCGCTTTCTCCTCCTGTGTCACTGAATACTAATAATTTTTTAAAAATATTTATCTTAAATTTCAAAAAATATCAGTGAGTGCTATGCAGACATCAAGTCCCTGGCTTGTTCATATGGCAGGGAGAAAAGAGAATACAGTCAAATACATACGATTGCATAATCATTTGACATTTTAGTTATTACAAAATCTACAACACTCACCTATATATTCTTTACTCTCTCTTGACCTTCACTCTCTCAAATAATTCTTGAGCAGGCACCATTTCAGAGGGTTCTCCTAAGAAAAATATAAAGGGGGAGATAGTAAAAGAAGCCAGATGGTTTCTTTATATGTTTTGGGGGGTTATTTTCTCAAAATTCGTAAGCTCTGCTCTGATTTGCCAAAACATGCATGAAGGATGCGGCTGGAAAAGAAGATAAGAGCCAATTGTAAGAAAAATTGCCATTGGAAGGAGTAATTGATACAGTAGAAAAGTAAGAATGGGTACGGCTGGATGAGATACTTGAAGACAAAGGAAATAAGAAGAACTGGCTACCTAACAAATAATAAGGTTTTGAAAAACGTGTAAGTCAATGTGTAAGTTGCAGGGAATTCAAGGAGCACTTTGAACAAAGTCTCTTTTTGTTTGGCCTGAAAGTTTTCCTGTTAGAATCAGGTCAGTGAATATACTTTATCTTGGGAATACATTAAGAGAAAGAGTAGAGGGCTTTCTACCTGCCAAAGAAAGCGTTAACTATTTATTCTTGACAAGAAGGAGGAAGAAAATCTTATAGAGCAAGGCATTTTGCAGGGATTTAAATGACCTTGTACTTGATTCAGAGCTCTGCCACTGATCTATTGCATGACCTTAGGCAAGTCACTTCACCTTTATGCCTTGGTTAACCTGTTATACTGGCATAATAACACTGAGCCTTACCAGGCTTCAAGATGATGAAACATTTCTTTCCTAGAGCTAAATCGCCTCTGTGAAAAAAAAAAAACAACAAAAAACAAAAACCCCAAAACAACCACCTGTGATTAATGCAATCCATTGTTCAAACTGAGCAAATGTACTTACGTGTTTGAAAAAAATATTTTCAAACTTTAACAGTCTGTTTTTTCATTTGTAATCTGAACTCATAACTGATGTGGACAGATTTGATTAAAAAGAATCATGAGTGTTTCCTAATATGAGCCAAGGAGGGGACGTGTCAGTATCTCAGTGGTAAGGAACATGCGTATAACAATTCGGAGTCCCTTTGCATTCCCTCCAGCATGCCTCTGGCGGTAGAAGCCAGAATCTAGCCCTAAATTAATAATTAGCAGTTTCAGTTTAAGTTCTCCAGGAAATGTCATGAGGACAGACAGAAGTAGTAGAAAATGTTAGTGGGCAGTATAGAAAGATAAGTGCCAAGAGATTTATACCCAGAATTCATGACAAGCAAGCACAGAATATCAGGATTTAAATAACCCACTGGCAAGACCTTTCACATTAATTTGACTGTGGTGGAAGGAGAAACTCTACAGGGATGGCCTGTGTGTGTCTTCACAGGTAATAAGAAAGAGGTACCCACATCAGCATGCATGTGAGTACAGAAAGGGCTAAAACCCCTGCATTTGCAAGTTCCTAAAGTCACATATATCAGGTTATGCTTCCCCTTAGCTGTGTATGCATTTTGAATTTAGCAGAAGACAGGGAGGGCCCCAAACTGTCTGATCAACAGCAAGAAAATAGATTCAATTCAGCAATAGAATTATCACAAATATTATATTAAAGGCTGCTTGTAAAAATCTTGTCTTCCTGTACAATGTAGTGACATACTTTTCCTTTGAGATAATACTGCCAATGTTCACTATATTTTTAGAGATGAGCCTAGTAACACATTATGGGCACATTTTTGATGAAGCCCCTAACCAGCCTAGAATTTTACACACATAATTAGTCCCCAGCACAATATTTTTAGTGTAATTGCCTAAATCTTGCCATTTCCTCCTACAGGTATATAATTAAAATAAATTTAAATACATCATCCACAAATGAAAAAAAGATAAAAATATTTTGAACAACACAGCTTCCAAATATCCTGTAAATTGTCCTAAATAAGTAGGCACTAATTTTTGCAGAGTTGGTATTTCGTTCGTTAGTGTTGTAATAGGCCACTGAATCAGCTGGAGGATATTTGATTTATTATTAACAACATCGATTAAACTAAAAACACACCCTTTTAAATTTATATGTGAATAACACTATTAAAATGCAACACCTGTTTTACCCCTTGATTTCTTAAGTTCCAGTTAATATGAGAAATTTCTTGAGATGAATTGATAGCCTAAGTTTTTTGAACATTACAACAGAATAAGAAGTAGTTGACACAGGAATTGTGAAGCCATGCATGAAAATCTGGAATAGAATATAAAATGTACTCCACCCATGCCCAAAAAACATTGAAATCTGAGGGATCAGAATGGTGTAGAATCATATACCACCTCATTTTAATCACTGCTATGTATGTGTGTGTGTCTGTGTATGTATAAGTTAAAAATATATAATGCATGTGCACGTGAAAATACATGTATACCATGTATATTGTATGTATGCACATTTTATATATATATAAAAGGAAATAAATGTAGATGATGTCACATTTTTAAAAATATTATTTGGATCAGAGAAAATATACCCTTTTGTTTTATAGAAATAAAATCGAGCCTTTTTATAAAACCTGCCCACTTCATACATCAAAGAGCCCATCACAGGTGGTTGTAGTCATAATAGAGGAGCCTGTCTGAAAAGGGTCAGAAATTTAGGTGGGCAGAGGTTTGCAGCCAGGTGTATAGATATGTTAACAGCCATAGTGGCACTTATGCAACAGAGTTGTGCTTATAGGGTAGGATGCAAATCCTGAGGGGGTTCAGCCCTGAGCTGAGTACTGAAGCATCCAGGCCAAATTAAGCAAAGCAGACCTGCTTTGTTTGCTGCAGAGTGTACCAACTTCTGGGCTTAGGGATAAACCAGGTTTCTATGCACATGCATGCACACATGTGTGCAAATGGGCAAATCATCTGCATACCTCTGGGTGCCAGTTGTCTGAGGTGTATTACTGTAGACTACTGTCATCCATCAGGTTTTGTCTTCCTTGTCAGGAAATCTGCCAAAAGATGCATTGAAGACTACATGGGTTTCAAATTCTGCTGAGGCTGAAGCATGAAGAAGGGCTGAAAGCTGTCTCAAGATATTGGGATTTCCTTCTATATATGCTCCACAGTGCATCTTCAGTGACTTTGCTGGCAGCAACAAAGGCACCTAAAGGGTTAGACAGCAGCTGAGGTGGGATTTTGGGGATCAGAGTGGTGCTGAAACAGGAATTTAGCTATTGGTCCTCATTTAGGTACTAAAATAACTTCAGTTAGCTGGCAAATTTGAAACTGCTCCTCAGAAAAAAATCTGGCTTTAATTGTGGCTGCTGAGCAGTTTCAAAAATCTGGTCCTGTACAAATACCCTATAAATGTAAGCAAATACTGATCCCTTGCTGAGTTCTCAGATCTATTGCAAACAATCCAAGACTTCATAAAAATACACAGCTTTTCACTTATCCTATATTTTGTCTCATGTTAGGTCACTAGCCAAAAAGCCTCTTGCCAGCAGTCAGTTTACAGGGAGAAGGAAACAGTCTTATTAGTTAAGTTTATTTATGATGACAAAAGGAATATCATGAAAACCCTAAGTTGTAAGTGGTAATTTATTCCTGATAAGTAGTAAATCAGCAGGATTTCACTGCCCACATGGGGACCTGCAGTTAAATAATTAATGATAAATAATGAGCCTCATAAATGTTCACAGTGTTTTTGAGCAACTATTTATACATGAGCTCATTCTACAAACTCTCCTGCTGCTATAATCATGATAACCTGGTGTCCTTACTGCATTATAAAAACATAAGATGATAACACCAACCACCTCTGTGGCTAAGTTTATATTGTTTGTTGCCAGGTTAAACTAATTATTCACTGCCTCCAAGGCAGTGCTGGGTTAATATTTCAGACTGATGCATCTTTTTTCATTATAAACTTAGCTCACAATGTACCGTTACGCATTCCACTGATGTGGACTTTGTGTGAAAAAAAATATGCAGAATTATTAAAAGAAGTGAGCAAAGAGAAAAGACTGTAAAACTTTATGTTGTGGGTCACAAACCAGTAAAAAATACTGGTACTGGTCGTAAAAAAATAATAATATAGAAATACAGTAAAAAAAACAAATATAAAAATACAATAAAAAAATATTTTCCCATGTATCAAAGGGTCTGAACACTTGTAGATTTGTATGCATTCCTTTTCATTGCCACTGCTCAGCACTGGCCACTAGAAGAATCTAAAGTCAGCTCCAACATGGTAATCTTCACATTCCTGCATCTGAGAAACACTGAACCTCTCCAGAAAATAAATCGCCTGAGAATGTTGTCAGCTCTTGGTCAACGAACCCATGTTCTCATAAAGTCTCCATGATGGTCCCATTGCTTTTTTTTTTTTTTTTTCCTTCCTTTTCCTAAGTCTTAATCTTGTTTCTCTGGCTATTATCTCATTAATTTAATGGGAAGCAAGATCAGGAACTTCAGTAGTTAAAATCTGTTGTGCTGTTCATCTTTTGTTTCACTCCAGAAGCATCCAGCATGACTCCACAATGACCAGACCTACTGGGGCTGAGAGTAATCACCAGAATTTACTTTGGTTTTGGCCTATCAACATCCCCAAAGCACAGTCATTCTACGTGTACAGATTAAATTCAGCACTGTGCTGTTATTCAGAACCTTATGAAAACCCACATTTTTAGCTTGGCTGTCACACTCAAAGTTACTTTTTGCCTTTTGGAAAGCTTTTGAAGTAGCCCCTAGCCATTAAAAACCATGCTTTAGGGTGCTTGTGCAGAACATAATGCATGACACCCCACCGTCTGGTCTGTGGTACAGTGCGCTGCCTGCACACATTTAAATTGAAGCTAGCAATCAGCATGGCTACTCCACTATGCTGTGTGCTGCATGTGTGTCATCGATAAAACACAGATGAGAAGTGAAAAGAGAACTTGGCCCGATGCTTTTTTTTTTTTTCACTTTTAGAGGAAAGGGAGGGGTATGGGTACAAAGAAAATAGAGAATGGTGATTTTAAAAAATAGTGCATGCCAATTCAAAAAGTCATATTTTATAACAAGAAAGAGAAAGAGGAAACAGAAGGCATTGAACAATTTTTAAAAATAAAAATAAAATATGAAAAAAAAAGGTAAAACTCAAAAAAACAACAGTCCAGACCATACCTGATGCACCAGGCTCTGCTTGAGCAGGGGACAGCAGGCATGTGAGGTGACGAACAGAAGCCGCAGTCTCTCACTGGGTGGGTGAGCCGGCCAGAGCAAGGCATGGGGGAAACCACCCCAACACCTGCCTGACTCCTGGCCCGAGAGGACTTAAGCTCTTCCACAGCCACTGCAGCAGTTGTCCCCTGGAGGTCACTCAGGGCAGGGGCAGGGGGCAGCAAGGCTGCCCAGCCCTGTCCAGCCTGTGCAGGCACACCCTCAGCACATGGGCAGCAGATGCAGGGAGCGGCCATGACGAGCCAGCGACCCCTCACAGCCTGCACCAGGCATCACCCTGGCACCAACAAACCACAACATGTTTGAGTATGTGAAGTTGAAAGGTAACACGCTGGGCCCCAGCGGTATCTTCCAGCCCTCGCTGGCCTTTTGTTCGCAAGGAGGCCAGGGAACAGCAGGGCACTAGTCTCCCGCCATGTAATCACCTCTCTGGCCCAGGGCCTCCCTGCTCCTCAGCCTCCCTGCTCCTCATCACCCCTCTTCCTCAGGCACGCTTACTCCTCAGCACCCCTGCTCCTCAGGAACCCCTGCTCCTCGGCCTCCCTGCTTCTCAGGAACCCCCGCCCCTTGGCCTCCCTGCTCCTCAGCACCCCTATTCCTCAGGCACCCCTGCCCCTCAGCCTCCCTGCTTCTCAACACCCCTGCTCCTTGGCCTCCTTGCTCCTCAACATCCCAATTCCTCTGGCACCCAAGCTCCTCAGCACCCTTGCTCCTTAGCCTCCCTGCACTCAGATTTCCTTTCTAAGAGTGCCCACAGGTCCCACAGCCCCGCCAGGGGTCACAGCTTCTTCTCCACAAAGAGCCCTCTGAGACTGCCCTCTTCCACAGCACACTTGCTCTATCCAGTGTCCTCTCTCCGGGTTCCAGAAAAAGTTTAATGCCACACTCACCTAAGTTGGTAGGCTTTTCTGCTCACATTTTCTTTCTCAGCTAGCCAGATTGCCATTATCTCATTCTCAGGTCACATCTTTTCTTGCTCTGTATTCCTGGGTATGGTAAACATCCTTTGAGACCTCCTTGCATTGTTAGAAGGGAGACATAGGCACTCTGGGCATGTATTTTTGCTATGATAAGAGAGATTAAATGTTAAACTGTTTTGTTTCTTGAGGCTTGTTTGTTTTAATAGCAACCTTATTTTGTTTCGTTTTTTTTAGTTCTCATTGAATCTCATCCACCTAGAAAATAAGGGCTTGAACCCAAAATGAACTCAAAACGAGGAGTCTCCTTCCATGCATTTACAACTTGATAAATGTAGCATTTCTCCTGAGTATTATTGGTTGTACAAATTCTGTAGGTAATTGTGTGCAGCTTAAAAAAAGAAAATGGAAAAAAAGGAGGTTTATGATTATACTCTTACTCCAAAAAACCCAATTTTCCAGTCTCAGCCAGTATGTAGTGATTTTCCTTAGACAAATAAAAAAATTAAAAGACAAGCATTCAAAATAAGCCACCTAACAAATAAGCTATGTAACTGTCACCTGACAGCATTCTTGATACTGCTGGTTTTGTGACAGAAAGAATTTCTTCCTCTAGGACAGACATTTTGTAAAAAGCTTACTGAATTCAGATTGCACACCCTACTTCTACAAAACCACACTTGTGAGCTGCAGACTTGTGTTAGAGGAGTTGCTTAATAAAGTCAATGGGTCATAAAGTGACTTTTCATATTGATGATGTTGAAATATAATATCAATTCATTGCATTTATTAATGGCCCACAAGAAATTAGAGAGAAAGTAAACTTTTGAAGATATATCTTCTATGTATAAATATGTGTGTGTATATATGTACATACGCACATATATACTTATACATGCATGAATACACTGTTGTATATAAATACCTACATACACATATGTGAGCATTTATATATTATTAACAAATCTGAATTTGAATTTGTGGTAGGTAGACCCTGGCTGGATACCAGGTGCTCACCAAAGCCACTATATCACTCCCCCTTCTCAGCTGGACAGGGGAGAGAAATTAGAACAAAAGGTTCGTGGGTCGAGATAAGGACAGGGAGATAAATCACCAGTTACTGTCATGGGAAAAATAGACTCGATTTGGGGAAAATAAATTTAATTTATTACCAATCTAATCAGAGCAGGGAAATAAAAACTAAGTCTGAAAACACCTTCCCCCCGCCCTTCCCTTCTTCCTAGGTTCAACTTCACTCCCAATTTTCTCTACCTCCCCCTGCAAGCAGCACAGGGGGACAGGGAATGGGGGCTGTGGTCAGTTTGTCACACATTATCTCTCCTTAGAGGGAGGACTCCTCACACTCCTCCCCTACTCCGGTCTGGGTCGCTCCCATGGGAGACAGTTCTCCATGAACTGCTCTAGCATGGGTTCTTTCCATGTACAGTCCTTCAGGAACAGACTGCTCCAGACTCACAAGTTCTGCCAGTAAACCCTCTCCAGCATGAGCTCCTCTCCACAGAGCCACAGGTCCTACCAAGAGCCTACTCCACCACAGGCTTCCCATGGGGTCACAGCCTCCTTCAGGCATCCCCCTGCTCCAGTGTGGGGTCTTCCATGAACTGCAGGTGAATATCTGCTCCACCATTAACCTCCATGGGCTGCAGGGGGACAGCCTGTATCGCCTTGGTCTTCACCACAGGCTTCCAGGGAACCTCTGCTGTGGCACCTGGAGCATCTCCTCCCCCTCCTTCTTCACTGACCTTGGTTGTTGTTCCTCTCACATACTCTCACTCTTCTCTCTGGCTGCAATCGCTGGGGGTATTTTTCTGCTTCTTAAATACCTCTTCCCAGAGGTGCTACCATCATTGGTGATGTTCAGCCTTGATCATTGGGCTCAACCTTGGCAATGGCAGGTCTGTCTTGGCTCTGTCAGACACAGGGGAAGCTTCTAGCAGCTTCTCATAAAAGGCACCCCAGTAGCTCCCCTCACTACCAAAACCTTACCATGCAAACCCAATACAGATTTTTTAACTCAGAATTACTCAGAGTTAGGATTCAGTACTTTTAAACTGATAAACCACTGGGGGACAAAGTGGTTTTGAAAAGAGGAGAGGAGGGTCAAATAGCTTTGCACTTCTCAGTGTGGGAAAGCTGCTGACACATCTGAGTGAAGTAACTTGCAAAGAAGGCTAGACCTGTCACTAGGTTTGCTGAAAATGTAACATGAAAATTGCTTCTCTTAAACTGCGTTTTGTGCTGCAGTAGGAGCACACAAAGTTTAGTTACTGAATGTGACCTGAAGGTCAGTAACTCCCATCTCAGAGGTGATAACTTCTTAAGACACATTGGCCTGATCACTCAGTGAACAGCTAACTCCATGGCAAATTTGTTCCGTAGAAACAGGGTACCACCCCATGTCAGACTGTAATGAGCAACTTAGAGTCCTTTGGGAGAAATTGTAGG
Organism: Arenaria interpres; assembly: GCA_013399435.1. NCBI lineage: Eukaryota > Metazoa > Chordata > Aves > Charadriiformes > Scolopacidae > Arenaria > Arenaria interpres. Next base: position 71,047 of record VXAK01020981.1, read on the forward strand.
AGATCTTTCTATTAAATAATTGTCATCACAAAGTGAAAAGTTTCTTCCTGTGGCTTTAAGTCATGAAGAGCAAAAGGCTTACCCTCCTTCAAAAATGAACATTCCTAGCTAGCGTTACTGCAGATGTTCCCATACAACATCTATCTCTCCTTGAGATCCTGCTAAGCCCTTGGCCTCAGTAACATTTTGTTACATTGATTTTCACAAGGTAATAAAGAAAAGGTATTTTCTTTAATAGGTGTTAGATCTGGTGTCTTTCACTGAATGCCCGTCGTTCTTTTATTGCAAATGACTTTATTGTAAAGACCAAATGAGAGCTCCTGATTTATTTTCTCGATATCATTTATTACATTAGTCACCTTTATCAGGTCTCCTTTGATTTCTCACCTTTCTAGTAAGTTCCAATGTTTTCAATACTTCATCATACAGACAGCTTTTGAACCTCTAATTGGTTTTGATGTTCATTTTTGAACTGTATTTTGCTATCCATTTCTGCATACAAAATGTTACCGGCACTGCAGACAGTCATCTAGTTGAAAGCAGATGACTGATACTTTTAGTATTGTTCTGTGTGCTCTCTCTCTATCATCCAAGTACTTTTGTTCATTGCTTTAAACTAACAGACATAGTCTCATGGTTTTGTTGTGCACTTGGCCCTGTAGGCAAATGCTTTCATTACATTCTCCATTAGAATAGGTAAGCCAGTCTTCAAAGAGATTTTAGCCAATTCCATCTGTTTAACCTGAAATCATAGTGGGTTAAATGCAGCCCAGTAAGGATAGGGGATAGTGAAGATAGTAGATGAGGTAGCAATAGGATTTCTCTTCTCTCTGGAGATCAAGAGTCACCTCATCACATCACACTGTGCATCACCTCATCAAATCACATCATTTGGAGAGGAGGAAAAAAAAAAGGGAGGCAACTTGTAATGACTGCCCTGCTTATGGTGACCATCAAGGATAAGTGCTGAGACATATATTGACAAAATCATTATTATTTTTCACTAAAAGCTACTTTGAAGCCAGAGGCTGTCATAACTGCAGTGCAAGGGCCATGGACTTGAATTTTACTGGGACTTTGACCAGCAGTACCAGACCATGCTCAGGCATTTGCTCCTCAGCACAGGGACATGGACATCTGGCTTCTCACCACACCTGCTTGGGACACACTGTGTCACCACAGGAATCAAGACCACAGGGCACACCACTTGCTGGGATGGGTCACTTCCCAAACCAGTCCTGCTCTCTGAGGTTTTCAGAGCACAGTGCTGTTTTCTACAAAAAGCTTCTTCACAACAACACTTATCATGATTCTGAAGGATTTTCCACTAAACCTGTGTGCATTAAGTGAAAGATATGAGTGGTGAAAAAGCTCCCTGCTGTATCTGCTGTTTCTTTAAGACTATATGCTGCATTAAGACTCTTCTAAGCAGCACAAAGATCTTTCCTCTTTACCATGTGAATAATGAAAACCAGACAGATGTCCGCTATTAAGATAAACCACTCAGTGGAGGTTTCTTCTGTTTGGTGAACTGAGAAATAGAAGCTATTCCCCACACCACCAGCTATGGATTATCTCACTGAAAAATCATAGAATAGCAACAAACTATTAATTATCTTTCCTTACTATAAACTACTGAAATCACTCTGTAAATGTTTTTCTTTTATAAAGATAAACATTTCTGTCACATAGTTTGTATAATTAATCATTTTTCAATTTAAGGGACCATCTCATTTTCACTGGGAAACAGTTTATAAAAATACTTGAGAGTGAAAGATTGCTAATAAAGTTTTCAAAGCACATTCTATGTTTTTTAGGTTAAACAGTCACTCAGTATTTGTGGGATGTTTGCCCTGATGTTCAGACTATGTCAAATTATGTAGCTAAGCATAAGCACAAAGGAACTGGGGGAAAAAATGTGGACTTGGGAGCTGTCCAATGATCCTCAATTTAGCTTCTGTAAAAGAAACTTACACTTGTAAAGAAAGACTGTTGGAAGCAGCTTTATGGGATGAAAAGTGGGAAAGAGATAATTAAGATGCTCTGGTTATGTTCGTTCCCCAAACTAAACATATTATTTTTAAACAGTATAACATGAGAAACCAAGTATTCTTTCTTCAAATTTCTTGTGTTCATATCACAGAAGGCAACAGTATATGGTAAAAAAATTTGTCCTATACACCCAGCTTCCTTAGCAGCTCTGCGACTACAGTCCCATCAGCATCTTCTAAGATTCCAAGATCCTTGATTGAACAGAGTTCTACCTCAACGCCATCTTTCACATTGCTAACAATGTCCAGTCAATTATCTTGTGACATGGAAGAACTTCACTAAAATGAGAAATTCATTTGAAAACACAATTTTCTTTTGTATTTCCAGGATTCTTATGCTATGTTTTCAAAAATATCTAGAATATCAATTTTGTAAAAGACAGGTTCTGTTTGTCTTGCAATGAAGCTGTAATAGGTATTATTTGGGCACCTGCATACTATTGTAAGCAACCTAAACTTTTGAACTTGAGGATTAAGATTCTCTTTTCAAGTATTTCTTACCTAAAAATATATTCTTCCAGATAAAATTTTTGAATATGAAAAATTAGGATTTAATTTTTTTCCATTAAAAAAAAATAATTATAAGTAAGCAAAATGAAGCAAGCTTAGGTCTCATACTAGGTATAACTCTGCTGTTCCAAGATCTCCTCCATCTAGGTTTTCTTTCACTCTTCCGATAATGGTCTCAAATTTTTTATATGTTGGATCCACAGAATTTCAAGAAATCTATCTATCATGGGAATTTGACTCTACCTCTGGAGGTAAAAACAGAGCCTTGCAGCAATGAAACTATATTTCCATGATGCTACAATAGCTGTGAAGCTGTCTTAATATCAAATTGAGACAAAACAAAAGCTTTTGCTTGCAGAGAATCAGTACATAATAATCTTTTATTTTATACTAAAATCAAAGCTCAGTGTCATGGCATTCCCAAATTGTTATCATTTATTTTCAATCAATTATTTTGATATTTTATTTCCCATCTCAGTATGAAACAAAAAGATTTCTGAACATTTGTGGGCATTATAATAGAAATGCAGATACCTGGTTGATATACAACGCAATACTGATCACAGTCTTCATCCACACTGGAACTCTTATTACTGTATTTACACAATATATCCAGTCTTTTTTCTTAGTTTCATCTCACACACACTGCCTCATATTGGGTCGTTCCACATAATACAAATTTTATCCAGACATTTTATCCAGAGATATGCCCAGAACAATTTAACCTTCCACATAGAAAAAATCGAGTGGTACTCGTTGTGCTACTACAAACCTCATCAGCAGAATTAACACACACTTCTCAAAACCACAGCCAAAATGTAACTGGCCGAATCACATTTAAGTTGGTGGATGTTGTGAAAACATCTACCTCATTATTTGCTCCTCCTATGGTAATGAGAACAAGAGTGTACATAGAGGCAAGAGAGTTGCTTCCACTGAGTGCGACAGTGTAGTGCACAATTTTAACTGGTGACCACCTTCACTCCTTGATGACTCTTGTTTTGTTACACATGGTAGAATTGCTTGCACACCATAGAAAACTGCTAGGAACAAAAAGAAAAGAAGGGGGAAAATCCCACATTGAACAATATCAAGCCTTTAAATGATGACAGCGTCATGTTTCATGTCAGATTTAGACATGATCTGATGTTACTAAGTTCCAGCCAGCCAGTCAACACTTATGTTCAGACAGTAATGTGTCCAAACACATGCTAATGGAATGATTTGAAAATTTGAATTTATCATTGTTTGTTGTGAGACTTTTACTTCACAGAGATTTTTGCATGGGATCCAAAACTTCTCACTTTTTTGATGTATAATTAGCTCATACGCTCTCTAGCACTTTGTAAAGCAAACCGTGGCTGTAATGAAAAAACAGAGTGCTGGTCTATTCATTGTAAGTATACATGAGTAAAGCATAATAATAGTGAGGCTATGCTTGTTCTCAACTCACAATGGTGAGTGTTCAAGGACTGCCAGGTGAAGTATTCTTAATCATTTCCCCCCGCTCTCGCCCCCATATAAATGAGGATACTGAAAAGCTACAGAATTAGATAGAGGCCATGCTGGAAACTGTCAGTTCTAGCTTCTCAAAGCCTTCATTACCCATGTCATGTGTGATGACATAAGAAAAAATTCTTTGATCTTGCGAGAAAAAAAAAACAACCTAAATTGAATGTGAATTGTAGTATGGGAGACCTCACACAGCTTTTTAAAAAGGCAAAGGGTTCCTAAGATCACCCATTTTATCCATTGTCAAGAAAGGCCCACCTCATCCTGGAAGCCATCTTTTCTGTCATAAATGGTGAAATATCATCTCAAACAAACCGGGTAGGTTTTCAAAGGGATGTGCAGGAGGCTCACTAACAATTGCCTGTATTTGTCAATGGGTAGTTAATAAACACACTGCTTTGAAAATTTACCTCTGCATGTCCACTCTTCTTTTAGCTGTACAATGGCAGCTGCCAGTTTTCTAAAGGAGCTCCACCCAGCCAGCCTTTCCAGCTGGGAGGGCAGGAGGACATCTGTCTCCAGAGCCAATGTCAATCATATTCTAACAATCAATGTTTCTCCTCAGCTGAATTTATTATTTGAACTAAGTGATCTGTTTCTCTCAGCTAGTCTTCTAAACTCCCTCTTCCACGGTTACTGCATATAAGATATAAAAGTCTGTCTCCTGCATGACTTTTTTTCCCTAAAAGGTTTTTTGTCATTGAGACACTGACACACATTCTTTATACATGAGGTCCCTGATGGCTCTTCAGTACAGTTACCCCGGAATATCTCTTCCTGATTTGTCCCTCACTCTAATACTGATCTCACTCTAATTGTGTTTTCCTTTTTCTTTTGCATTAGGACTCCTTTTCAAGAGAAGGGTCTGCTGTTTATTGCATACTCTCTCAAGTAGAGAGCTTGTCAGCCTGTGTGTTTGTGAAAAGTCACATGTACAAAAATAAGAAATGATTAGACACAAAATTATATGCTAAGTAAAAGTGATAAATTAAAACATGCCTTGAATAGAAATATGATTCCTAGCTTTAAGAGTAACCTAAAAACAAATTTACTTTTCATGCTTTTCTATATTAGTGAGTTGCTATACTTACTTAACTTATTCTTCCAATGTGCTTCTTAGGGTTATTTTGCTCTGTGGTGAATGTACTATCATGTGTGGCCAAGAACATATCTTACACTGATATTTCAGGTATAATTTTTCATATTATGTCCCTCTCCATCCTAATGTGAAGTCATCAAAACCACTGAAAAACAAAAGGTATGAATGCTTCAGGGGTCCTTAACAGGACAGAAATAGGATTTTTACCTGTGCAGAGTGACTAACTTGTAATTTGAAGTTTAAATTAGCAGAGAAGCTGATGTCAGCTTCCAGCTTAACTTCTTCATGAAGGTAAGACTCTAATTCCCGTTTTAGGTGTTCCCAGACTAATCCCCACATGTTAAATTTTAAAACACCTACAGCTGCTTTTGCTTGGCTCCATATCACAAGGGGTCCTGATGAGTGCAAGCAGGTAAAATTGCATGCAATATATGTCTTCATAAATTGCAGCAGCTCATCATATGATACTTATGTTTGTATTGACTGATGTTTGTAGAACTATTTGTGATTGTATTCACACCTCCCTAGAGGCTAGGAGCCTCATTTCAGTACATTTATACTTATTATTACATTGTAGTAATGGGAAACCTTAATCTTTAAATTGTTTTCATGCCAATATTCACTCTAAAGTTAATATTATACAGGTCTGTCTGAGGCTCCAGGCACTTATGTAGAAAAGACTGATAATATACATCTAAATAATCTGCCTAGGTGGACTGCCTGCAAGCATGAAAATCTTTGCAGGACATTAGTGATCCAGAAGCAAATGGAGATTAAGTCTCCTGGTAGAAATGAATATGTACACTCATATTTGACTTCAAATTTTTCACATGCAGAGTCATCTGACTATGCTTTTTCTCTTCTGTACCTTTGCGTAGGAATTGCCACAAAATACTGGACAGTAAATACAGCAGCTAAAATCAAATATGTTGTAGTTTCTTGACCTTGATGTAATATTCATTGTAAAAATAACAAAAGCAAACACTTGCACTGATTTATTGGGCATGAATTTACTATTGCTTATTTGGTTCTATACAAACTCTTAATTTTTTCCTATTCATCCTTCTACAACCTCTCTTACTACATTAAATATCTCCTCTCCATTTTTAATGTTTACACAGGATCTTGTAGAGTTACTATGTCTTTCATTGCTGGTCATTTAGCCTAGTAACAGTTATTCCTTCTCTGTATGTGCCTTTTATTTTTATTATAATTTTCCAACATAACAGATGCAGGATACAAGTCAGATTTTGGACAAAAAATCCTCAAATATATGTGTTCTTGATGTAAAAGGTTCTATTTAAATGCTGTTATTTTCATTTCAAAAGTGCCGTGTTACTTATCAGTTCGTAAGTGAGCAGATACAAGCTCAGGATATGCTCAGGAAATCACATACATCCTCAGAGCACTCCTAGATAAGGCAGTGTTTATATTAGCACTGCACTGCTTTTAGCATTTGAAAAAGACAGTAATGGATATTTCAAGAGAGTTTGAAAACAGTCCCTTCTAGAAAAGATTTAGGGTAAAACGAGGCCATGCTGAAGATTGAGGGAGTTGAAATTATTATTTAGATGATCTGGAGAACAACTTTTTACCCCTGACCTTTTTTCTTTGAACCAGGATAGATAATTAAGTTGTTAAATTAATTCTGTGGATCTGTGCAAGGGGTGCAGTATTGTTAGTAAGAGCCTTAATACTTAGTAGATACTTGCTAGATACCTGGTAGATTGGTCCTAAGGGACAAATGAAAGCAGGACTGAAATAGGTGACCATTAGGCCAAATTCAGAGATACAACATAAAACAATCTTGAGAGATGGATTTAGGAGTAAAGCGTGTATGGGAGTAACCTGGCAGGAAAAGTAATGGCAAGAGACTATCATTACTACCGCTGCTTTATATTTATCTGTGCACTTCAAGCATCCTTGTAAACATTTCTTTACAACAACACATCCCCTTAACTTCATCCTTCTAATACAATCACTAAGGGTACTATCAGTTTCAGCAAATACATATTACAGCTTAGCACCTGGATGTTTTTTATACAAACAGCTAGCAAAACTCTGAGTTTTGTGAAAGAGGCCAGTACAATGCTGTTCTGTCCCACCTCTCCCACTTCTGAAACAGTACCTACTCACATCCACCCAAGAATGCTGGATCCCTTAAAAAAAAACCTCACATTTGCTTTTGTTTTAAAATTACTTTCATAGCTTTCTTAAATGGGGTCTCATCAAGTTAACAGTTTCCTGTGTATTGTCTCCCCTGTCTCACAGTCATCAGCATTAACTCATCAACAGAAACGTTTAGCAGCATTAATGTTCTGCCTTAAAACAACAGTATTTTTAACTCCATTTTCACCTGGGCCCATTGTGGAAACCATATACTAATAGTGACTTGAACCATAACTTCTTGTTAAGACAAATATTTGTTTGCAAAGGAGCCACAAGATTAGGCCTTCAGAGACTCGTGCGAGAGAGCCAATACCAGTCTGATGCAAGTGAACATGTCATCAGCTATCCAGTTAATTGTGCTTGGGACTTGATACCTTGTTCTATTAGAGTCCTCCACGTTTAGATCACAACCCAAGATAGGAGTGTCAGAGTTAACCAGCTATGTAAGTTCATCCTTAATTACAGCAACGATTTTTGCTTTGTCTGAGCTAGTTGAGACAAATAGGGAGGAGGGACTTTATTAAGCTGTCAGTTATGCCTAGAGTACAGACTGGACCTCTGGGAATATGGACGCAACACCAAATGCCTGGTGTTCTCATGTTAATATTAATACACTGGATCCTGTTCCATCTCACTTATTTTAATACTGAAATTTGAGCTTTGGGAATAGATCTAATTTGTCAAATTTTAGATTCAAACAGGAACAAACTGTACACAACTGTATTTTGTGCACAAGTGTCCACATCTCCAGAAAGTAGCTGAATTATCATGATTTCACTAGTTAGGGGTAGAAATGAGCTACAAAAAGGGCTTGCAGGGGTACTGTATAACTGCTTAAACTGAGTAGTGTAAGTTTCCATTCCACCTCTCAGTCCCAAGGGGATAGAAATGGGACAGAGATTTGGCATCTGAGTAAGGAAACTATATATGAGCACAGGCTGAGCTTCCTGCATAAAGAGTATAGTTGGTCACAGCTCTTAGTTTAGGGATTTATGGATGTCTATATTATGTCTCAGCATCTGTTCTGCATCACGGCCTCTGACATGGAGAAGGAATCTCCCACAGTGATTTGAGAAAAGACAACACTGCATTCATAGACAGTACGGCAGACAAAATTTTGGCCCTGACAAAATATTTTGTTCATTGGTTGGTTGGTTGAATTTTCTGAAAACGGTCAGGCTTGTTGCTTTACATTTCTGCTTATTTACTAGACATTTATAGCTCAATTTGGGTCACTAATTGATCTCATCTGTACATACTCTGCCAAAATGAAACAATTTTCATTTTAAATGATAAAAGCAAAGTAAAATAACATTTTCTCTTCTTCACTGCCCAAGTTTGACCTTATCTTTTGTCAGAAGCCTGGTAAACAGCCTTTATCATGGTTAGAGGGTCTGCAGCGTATGACGTCCAACAGACATAGAATCTTATTTTAGACTGAAGACCAGCCTTCTACCACTGACTTATTTTCTTTTATTCTTGTGTTTTAAAATTAAAAGACATATATTTTGTATTATTATTGCTTAGATACTGTCATTTTCTCTTAATTCTTTCATGGCCTTTTTCACTCAGATTTGAGCATGGGAACTGGGGGAGAAAAGTCCCTCCCACTGCAAGAGAAGATCGGGTTTGGGACCACCTGAGGAACTGGAACACATACAAATCTATGCGACCTGTGAGATGCATCCCAGAGTCCCGAGGGAATTGGCTTATGTAGTTGCCAAGCCATTCTCCATGATATTTGAAAAGTAATGGGAGTCAAGTGAAGCCCCCAATGACTGGAAAAAAGGAAACATTGCACCCATTTTTTAAAAGGGCAGAAAGGAGGATCATGAGAAATACCAACCCATCAGCCTCACCTCTGTGCTTGGAAAGATCATGGAACAGATCCTCCTTGAAGCTATGCTAAGGCACATGGAGGACAGGGACGTGATTTGAGATGGCCAGCATGGCTTCACCCAGAGCAAGTCCTGCCTGACCAACCCAGTAGCCTTCTATGACGGAGTGACTACATCAGCTGACAGTAGAACTACGGATGCCATCTATCTGGATTTCTGTAAGGCCTTTGACATGGTCCCCCACAACATCCTGCTCTCTAAATTGTAAAGCTATGGTTTTGGTGGGTGCACTGTTTGGTGAATGAGGAATTGGTTGGATGGTTGCATCCAGAGGGTAGTAGTCATCAGCTCAATCTCCAGATGGAGATCGGTGACAAGTGGCGTACCTCAGGCAATATCTTCGTCAATGACATAGACAGTGGGATCAAATGCACCCTCAACAAATTTGCAGATGACACCAAGATGAGTGCTGCAGTCAACATGCCTGAGGGATGGGATGCCATCCAGAGGGACCTGGACAGGCTTGAGAAGTGGGCCCACATGTACATCATGAGGTTCAACAAGGCCAAGCGCAACCCTTGGTATCAATACAGACTGGGGATGAAGGGATTGAGAGCAGCCCTGCTGAGAAGGACTTGGAGGGTACTGGTGTATAAAAGCTGGACATGTGCAACAGTATTCACTCTCAGCCCAGAAAACCAACTGGACCCCGGGCTGCTTCAAAAGAAGCGTGGCCAGCAGGTTGAGGGAGATGTTTCTGCCACTCTACTCTGCTCTGGTGAAATGCCACCTGGAGTTCTCTAATATGGAACTCCTAAAAAATAAGGAACTTTTGACCTCTTTAACCAATTTGAAATTCTGAACGTGTTTGATGTGAAGTCTGCTGCTACTGAACTCATTTTAAGTGCTTCCAAGGAAGATCTAGTAAACGAGGATAATAACGTTCACAGGAAGAAAATAATATGACATAAGGAAGTCTGTACTACACTGAGTAGCTGAGGGGCCAACATTTTTCTTTTCTCACCAATGTTATTTCGTTAGCAGCACCTAGATATCCACAAGTCTTCCTTTCTTTTGGGGTATGTTATTAAGGTCTTAAGGGTCTTCAGTATCACATTGTGAATGGGAACATTAACTAAAAGGCTTTCAAGACACACACTTCAATCCACAGTGCAGTGTCTTTTCCAACCCCTTGGAAAATTATAAACTGGAACTAACCATTGGAAATGTCCAATGTAAATATTTAAGTTGATTATTCTTATCTTACTTGTGCATTAGCTAAAAAGCCCAAGAGGTCGCCAAGCAAACAGTCCTGAGGAGCTCTTACTGAAGAACAAGACATTCCAGTTACTGCAGTGAAAATACAAACAGGGTTTCTCCTAACAATTAACTATAAGAATAGAAACAATGTGAGCATTCCACTAGGTACAAAACAGTACAGTGTGGGAAGTACTTGTCTTTTGAAAAACAAATCTTTTTCTGAAAAACCACTGATTCCATTTATATATTTATCTAAGCTAGTCAAAGATTTAATTTTTATTACCAATCATAAATATGCTTTTTAATCTTCTCAAAATGAATCTGTAGTATCCAAGTGGTGTGTTTTTAACAGTTTTTTTATTTTTTTACCACAGCACTTTAACAAAATATCTGCCTCTCGTGGAGAGTGGGAAAGGGTTTACAGTGAAAGAATTGACACTATCAAAGACACCTGTTGACTTTCTAGCCTGGAATATTTGATCTACATATTCCCGTGATCTTTTCAGTAATATTGTAGTAACAAGGGTAATGCATGCTGCAGCTCTCAGAAAGTGACTCCCAGCATGATTTTATTCTTCTTCTTCTCAGGAGGAGAACAAATTTTAAAAACATGAAAATTGCCAGGATTCTTTTCTATCAAATTTTAGTCTCAAGTTATTGATTTTATGAACTAAAGAGGCTCTGTGTTTTTCAAAGACCTGGGCTAAGAATGATTTTCTTCTTAATTAGTTTTAGCCACCTACACCATGGCCATCTAGTCCAGGATTCCAATTTCCTGATCTTCGCATCACAAAGAGGAATTGGTGTTGTCAGAGTGCACATCACCTCCCATATCTGTAACATCATAATCACACAGAGCGAATTCCTCTCTGCCAGCATCTGTTTTTTGACTTGATGGGCACCTGTAGAAGCTATTTCAAACTTTCCTTATCCTTTCTCTTTCTGTTCTTTGTGCCCAATCCTACATATACCAAATAAAAGAAATTTAGTCACACAAACAGATTGTATGTGGTTAGATACTCCTATCTCCAGAGACACTGCCTTCTCTTTCAGTGTACCTTCCTTCCCCGTGCAGTGCACAGATAACTTGCTTAGATTTTCAGTTTGTCTTAAGGTTGAAATCTGTCCCTGCTCATCACCACTTAGTTTAACAATTAAACGTTTTGAATCAATTAATTACTGTTGTTGAAATATGTAATTGAAGTGTGAGCAACTGTGTAAAAGTGAGTGGAGATAAAGCAAATGAGGACTAGAACAAATTTAACTGAACTACTTACAAGAAATAAAACAACATTTGAAAAATATCAAAGTTAATTCTTTCTACCCAGATTTAAAAAATTAAAAAATGATGATACATGTTTAAGAAGCAGAATGTATATGGAAATGCTTCTAAATTCTAAAAAAATCTGTTGGAGAGAAGACACAATATGCTTATGTGTTATATATGTATATATGCACACATGTAAATATACACACATATGTTAGGTGTGTATACACACATACCTTGTGTAAGTGTGTATGGGGATGAAATAGATACATTAGTTTGCAGTGTTTAATAATAGCAAAAAGATCACTACAGTTAAACATACAAAGATGCACTTGTTACTGAGGTCTAGTCACTTTTCATACGTACTCCCCGGATTTGAATGCAATGTCTGCTGCACTAGATAGATCATTTCACTTCTTTCTTCCTTCTGAATGTGCCATCTGACCTAACTGCTCCTCAAAACAACCCAAACAATGCTGCTGTAGTTTCCTAGCTATAAAGTTTGGGTGTTTCTCCCTCCTTTTTCATTGTAAGAGCCAGGAATAATCGGTTCGTTTTTCATCCATCCAAAATCCCTCTGTCATATTTTCCATTCTCAGTTCTCCATTTATAGTCGACCATCGACTATTTTTCCTTCTTGTGCTACAAAAAAATAATCTTCCTGCAGAAACTCAGTGCCTTTGAATAGTCTCTACACACTAATTTTATCTTTAATATAATTTTTTTCTTGTTTCTCCTCCTACTGGAGCCATGCCCTAATTTTAGATTATTGAACTTATTCCATCAAATCTAATTCTACAATGAAACATTCCTCTCCCACATCATTATCTTTCCATCATCTCTTTTAACTGCAGAGTGGTGCAGAACTATGTTTTCATTTAGGCTCTGTGTATTTTGATTTCTGCATGTAGTTACTGATATTTTTTTCCTCATAAAAAGGTATTTATTTTATGATGACCACCTGACAATGGGATAAATTACTTTTAATACTTTTCCCACTAAGCTAACACCAGAAAATAGGCATTTAGTTCCTTGTGCTCCAATGTAGAAAGATCTGTAGAAATTAGAGGAAGTTGATTCATGCACTGGAATGAAATTTAAAGGAGAAATATTTAAGCAAAATGTGAGAGAAAAATATCTCTCAAACTTTCTGCCAGAAAATCAGTGCCATGGAAGGAGGCTATAACTGTGAAAGAGAAAGACAATTTCATTTCTAATTTGTCTGTCCTAGTTTGTGACCAAGGCATTAGGCATTACCTCTGAGGTATCTCTCTGAGGTGCTGCACAGCATTGAGGTACAATTCCTCTGTGCTTCCCCTTCAGCTTGGAAGGGAGTAATTTAGGATGATATCCAAAATGGTACCTTCACCGTGTCAGCCACCTAAACATATTAGGTGTGGTTTTTTGGATCACTCTCCTGAATCTAGGTGCCTAAATTACCATTTTGGCACCTAAATACTAGTTTAGTGCTGGAGTAAACCTGTAGCAAATTACACACACCCACAATTACATCATTTCCGACATGCCATGTAGGATTTGTATCATGTGGGGAATGATGAGGCAAGACCTTCCACCCACCTTACCACTCCCTGCCTGGCTGCACCTGCTCCCTTGTATGTACCCAAATCAGAGTTCCAGGGATGTATAGATAGTGGACGATACAGTGGTGTAAAACTCGCAGTCAGAGTTAATGATGGCTTAATGTGCCCCAACAAGTCCACAGAGAACTGCTAGAACATGAGTGAATTTACAGGGGAAGCCAAAAATGTCTCAGTGAGTCAACAAGGAAGTAGTAGATCTACCATGACTAAACTAATTTTTTAAAACTAAGACATTACAGGGAATTCACAGACTGCAGTATTAGTTAGCAAGATAAAATATACAGATTCAAACAACTAAGAAATACCTAAGTTTCTAACTTTGTCTTTCTAACTTCCTCATACATGTCACTTTTAAAATGCAAAGCTCTTCAAAGGCAAATTTAGAAGTCAAATAGTAAATCTGAGTAGAAGTAACAAGGCTTTTGTATTAGAAAGTTACTAAATACATTAAACACAATGCTGTAAGCATGCTGGGCTTGCTTGATGTTCACAGAACATAGATCATCATCAGTTTATATTCCAACATCACTTTACAGCTGAGAAACTCTTTAAAAGTTGTGAAAGTTTTAAGCTAATTCAATAACAGTAAATTAGATTGTCCTAGATGATAATTCCTGTATTCTTACTAGTGTATCTGTGTGTGGGCCTAAAGATAATTTGCATAGTACAATCTGTATTACAGCAAGATGGGGCAAGCACAATGTGTTTACTTTGATTCAACTATTGCTCATTCTGTAGCCACAGAATAAGGTGGGGCTGGTTCCTTCAGGTTTTCTTTGCCTTGCCTGTCTTTTGCACCATTGTTATATCTCACATTTGAGGAAAGCAAAGTTGAATTTTTAAAGGCTAAGGTTATTTCTTTGAGGAATACCTTTGTCGCTCTAACAGCTCCTTAACAGGATTTATTAGCTCAATAGGGCACCACACTAAGAGAAGACATCTAATTTCCAGGCCACTCTGCAGTGTGAGCACTGAAAGCTCAGGTCTTCATGCAAGGACCTTCATGTAGACCTACCCTCAGAGGCTGGATGAATAAAACGGATGAAGGGCTATTCCCTCACTAAAAATAAGACTGCATTGCTCACATCTGTACAGGTAAAGTCTTTTCTCTCACCTTCACCTACACGCTGTGTTGTGAACAGCGTGTATGTGGCCTCTGCTGTGCCCTGAACCACACTCAGGTATGTCTGGGAAAGTCCTAATGCAAGCTTTGTGCCAGGCAGAAGACTCACAGTTAATGAGTCTTAACAGTGTGGGACACTGCTTGAAACTGTACTCTGCCCCTCAGTTTATTTTACATATACCTCTGGTAAAAGTTTCTGGGGCAAGGGTGCGGGGTGGAGTGTGTTTTATGTGTTCTCTTTTTTTAATCATGGAGTGAAATGCAGGTCCACGTGACAAAGACTGAGGGTCCCAAGCAAACTTAGTGATCATTTATATCAACATCTTCGAAAGCAGAGAATGACTTGGAGCATCACCATTTTTGGAAGCATATCTTGAGGTCCTTCATTCTTTATTTGCACATATGGAGTGAACATGCATTCCTGAAACACCATTTGGGTGTTTTAAGGTGACTCCTAGACTCCTTAAGAGTTCCCCACAAATATTTGGCTAGTGTCAAAATTTTGTTGTATACCAAATATATATCCCCTCAAGGACCTTATAAATATAAATTAATTTTAAATAGCCTGCAGTTTCATTAAGTTATTTGGATTTGCCTATGATAAGCTTATGGCTTTCTAATGAAACCCATATTTGGTTCTAATTTTCTAATGAAACCCATATTCTCCATCTTCTGTGGAGAAGCATCCTATGGCCAGCCTCTGTGTAATGTGGTCACAAGGTAGCTCCTGGGGGACCTCAGGAGAGCTCAGTCTGCAGAAAGGTTGGCATTCCTTCATGATCTTAATGAATCACTGTTCAACCTTCTTTAGTGATCATGCAAAGAAGAAAGACAGCATCCAACTGTGTTGGATGACAGGATGTCCTAAGAATTTCTGCCTTTGGATCTGCAAACTTATATATCCTCTTTTGATGTGGAGCAGAGCCATGCAGCATGAAAAGCCACCATTTATAGTGTCTCTTAATGTTTTTTTGAGCTGAAAGCATAAAATGTTCCCAATGTGTATTATGTCGTCAGCCCTGTTTTGGCTTTAAATAATCAGAATTATTTCAGATGTACAAAACAAAAAAATTTTGAGGCATTTTTAATAATTTTATTCCACTGCTTGATGTGGCAAACACCAATTCTATGCTGCTGTGTTATGTAGCTTTATATTCTAAGAGTTGTTTTGATTTAGCAAGAGTCATTTTAATCAGCAAGGCAGCACTTACAGGTTCGTTTACAGGATCCTCACTCCTTTTTGAAAAAAATTGGTGTTCAGAATCCTGGTACTGATACTGTAAATATGAACATTGCATGCCCAGACACCATCTATGTTTTCTATGCACTGGACTTTGTTAAGACATTTTAGAGTAATCAAAAAAGCGGCAGTCACCAGAGGACAGGAGCAGCTCTTTGTCACGCCACATTTCCTTCAGACTATGGGGTCCCAAACACAAGACTCCTATGAATTAATCAGATAATAGTTTACATAGAAAGAGCAGTTATCTTAGTTTCCAAAATGGCATCAACTATACATTTTGTAAAAATAAAGATCTAAAGATACAACTGCACTTTTTATTTCTTTGACATAGATTTCAACAAAATGGGTGGACACTTTTAATACCTCAGAGCTGAGGTGATGAACTTGAGCTTATTTCAAGAGGACTGAAACTTTCCCCTCCCATCAACACAGCATGCTTTAGGCAAATACATGCTGAAGATGGGTGTATTAGATTTCCCCTGGGCTATTATACCCAAAAAAACACTGGGCACCCAGGTGTATTTTAAACCAAGCTTGAGGCTGTCCAAGCAAGTTAAGCATGGCCTGAGCATGCCTGAGAGGCTCAGGGATGTGCAGAGATGTTTTCCTGCCCTTCACCAGAGAAATTTCAGCATAACCAGTGCCTGGGTGGCATTGCAGAGGCCTCCATCCAGGTCGTGCTGCGTATCCACTTTCTGGGATCCAAGTCCGTTAATGTTATCTGACACAGTAAATCTAAAATTTAAGGCACCTAGGGCTATTACTAGATGTCAAAACTCATTAAAAATAAAAACAACTATATTCTGGTTCAGTTTAAACAAGCAAGTGACCAAATACTGAATACTGTGTCTGTTCACTCATGAAAGATCTTTTGAACTTAAGAGGTGCTCTCTATGGGAATCGGTTATACTATCTTTTGTGTAAGAAAATTTCCATTGCCACCTGGGTTTGGAAAAATTTGGACATAAAGACACAAAATATCTAAAGGAAAATTGTAACCAATTAAAAATGCCTTTTCTTCTTCTGTGTAGGACAAATAAGCAGATGGAATAATAAGATGAGAACAAGGGGATATTTACAGATAAAAATATCTAATTTTCTGTGTTAAATGGAGCAAAATACTTCAGGAGGTAATAAACAGAAAATTAACAAGATGAGAGAGAACAGTTACTTGGCTTTTCCTTATCAGTAGGCACGGTAGTAGAGATAAATGCTTACGTTACCCATTGTTCTAGTCCAGTTTCCTTTTTGACTGTCCTGGAAAACTCTTAGTAAAACATTGACAATTGATGGAAGTTCAAAGAACAAGCAACTTGATTTTTTTGTTTGAGAAATAAAAATCAGAAACCATTTAAAAATATTATTAATTTAACTTCCTTCTTCAGTCTTTAGGTCATATTCTGCATGTCTTTGCAAAGCAAACACTAAAGAAGGGAGCAGTCAAATGTTCCCTACAAGAGGCAGCCAATCATTACTTTCAGAGACAAATGTGTTCATTAACTGTATATTTCAGGGTTTTGTGGACACAACTACATGCTTCAGCACTACTTCCAGGAATTTGTTTTTTTAATCCAATGAAGTCTCAGCTCACAATTCAATTGAAAATATATTTCACTAAAGAGTGATTATATTGGTAATGTAGACAACTTCAGTACTTCTGATCCCGTTTGTGCCAGAACTGCGGATTAATTTTATCTGTATAAAAAAAGCAGAGTATATTAAAGCCTTGACCAGGGATTTTAGAAGTCTTGCAGCTGCATCACAGGTCTGTTGTGTGAGTTAGTCGCTTTTCTCCACTTCTGTCTCAATTCTTTACCTAGTTTAGCTTAACAAAACTGCTTAGATTATCAAAATTAAAGAGTGGCAAATTGACACTATGTTACAATTTCTTTGTCTATAAATCATTATATGAAACAGTTATTTAATATCTTGTGAAAGGACACATTTAAAACTGCCATTTTGCTGATGTATCAGCAAAAACAATACATGCAGTAATCTTCCAGTTTGCTTACAGTCCCACACAGGGAATAAAATGCTCGCATTTGTCGTATTGTTTATATGAAGGACTCAGAAATATTTACTATTGTTTTATAGGAAGGGGATTATCTTCCAATGTTAAAAACCAAAAAACCCCAAACAAATAGTTAAATAGTGTTCTCAAGTCTACCTGAGAATTTGGTGGATAAAATACGAAAAACAACCTAAATTTCATGGTCTGACTAATTATCACTATTCCTCACAAATTCTCCTCTGGCTACAATTCCCTTCTGCATTCTGACTGGCAATGCTGATACTATCTTTAAAAGTTATTACTATTCCTTTTACCTTTGTACCATCATGCTTAGCAGCGGCACAAGGTGAGCAGCCTGAGGAATTAAAATTGGAAATTAAGCACACTTTTTCAACAGAGAGATTGCTTAATTAATGAAACATCTTATTTGGAAGAGCTCTGGGATCCTGAACTTTGGTTGGATTTCTTTCAGAATGCACATTTTAGTCAAACACATTATATTAGGCTCAGTAGAGATGTAGAGGGAATTTAAATTCTTCCAGTGTGTGAGAACAAGTGGTTACTTCTTAAATTAAACTGTGTACTTAAAAATCTATACATGAGAGAGATTCTGAGAGGCTAAGATTACACAGACTGTAAACTTTCTTATCATTTCAATATATACATGAAGGTTGCCCAGGAGGTAGGATCTTATACCTGTGCAAAATGTCCATCACAATGTAAGAACAGTTTCTACCACTGTGGGGGTAGTGACCCAGCAATAGGACTGCAGATGGTTATCGAGTGACTCACTGGCAAAGCAAAGAGTAAGTGTACAACGGTACAGGTATGGTAAAGATACAACAGTACCTGCCCTGCAACTGATGGCAAAAAGAAAGAATAAAGAACACTGTATGCTCTGAAATGACAAATTATTCATCCCTACATTATTGGTTTTGTCTCAAATATTATTTTGGTAATTTCTTTTTTTGGTTCAGAAAGAACATTCATAATTAAAAAATCAATTTGTTCTCTATATTTTTTTATTTCAAAAAGGTATTCTGATTTTTTCCTGGAACTGAAGATTTGACCCTAGCTGAATATCTCCTGTGTGGTTTATTCTTTCATACTGTTTCTCATTAGAACTGTAAGATTAAAGAGGCTTTCATCCATGGACTGTATTAGAGCTCAGCAAGTGCTGATGCTGGCCCATGTCAGTACTGACTTTTAGATTGTTCTTGTTCACTATTAGCTTGCTTTTCGCATCTCTGTGTCCACCAATATTAGGAATGATCATCAAGAAATCTTGGATCCACTCTCTGGAATTAATAAGCCTTTTTTGGCATCTTACCCATAAGGAAAGAAGAATTGTATTACACAGAATTAATTTCAAGTTATATCTCTACTATATATATATAATTCTTAGTTAAAATTATATGCTTCCTTACCAACAGATGTATTTACATGACTCAAGATCCTAGAATGGGATGTGCTCTTCTAACTTTGCCAATATCTCTGTACCCAATGACTTGGCTATAGCTGTGCACTATTTTTGCCCAGTGCTGACAAATTTAGATTGCATGTTCTTGGAATGATGGAAGATACAGCTAATGGTGTAAATCATATGGCTGGTCATGGTGAATTGCATTTAAAACATCTTAGGTTTTACTGGCCTATTTTTTTCTCGGAGCTCTCGTTGTTAATGGGATTTACTGGAAGCTTCTCCAAACCAAAATGCCTTTGCAAAAATATAACCAAACTTTCAATATCTCAAATCTACTCAGAAACAAGAACCACAAGCCTATTGGTTTCTTTTCCTGTGGCCTGACTTAAGCCCAGACACAGTCTGGGTGATGGTAATGATACATAGCTTTAGTGCTGCCTTACTGTGATTACTTCTGATTGTAAGGATGAGACCAGGGTAGTCCTGAAAGCCTAACCTAAATTAAGAGCAGGTCAGAAATTGTTTTTGTCAGGGCTGGTAAATCTGGTAAAACATTAAGGAGGGCAAGGCACAAAGGAAAAATTTGTGAATATCATACTCTCTTCAGTTACACTTTGTAGGTATGTGAGTGTGTGTCTCTTTACAAGGGAATATTAGGAAAGGATGAGTGAAGCCAGCATATACAGAAGCTGAGTGTGTGTAGGATCTGTGTGCAGGGAAAGGACCAATTACTTTGTTCTACTGAGCTCTAGACTAAAGTAGAGACTGAAATTTTTAGCTGTCAGGGTAGCAAGCAGCAAAAATTTCACCTAAAGTTCTTGTCTTTGCATTTTTGTGCAATGGTAGGCGGCATCAGTCTGTGCTAGAAGAGACTGGGAAATTTCAGGATCTAGCTACAAATCAAAGCGCCATGTAATCTATGCTTCATTATATCTTTCAGTTCTCATAATACAAAGCTAAAGGGTTAATGTTACATTTTGAAAAAAAAATTTTTTTTTTTTCTTCAGTCCTTAAAAGTAAGTATTGGGTTGGCTTCTCTCCACAAGTAGATTCTTTGTTGAATCTAGTGTAGAAAAATTTGCCTTCACAGCAAAGTGAGCCAGATTCTTTTCAATTATTAATTCTGTAAAATAGCTGATTGCCTTGGTTGCTCCACTTGGTTCAGTTGAGGTGGAGCTAAAATGCCAATGAAAAACAAAGCTTCTGCTTTAATCTTTGCCTTGGGCTTGACCTTGAATTCCTCGAGTTCCTACTTGTCTCATTCATTCCAGTACAAGATTTGGAATGGCTTTTTGTGCATTATTTGGGACAACTATTGAAAGGTGGTACAAAATGGGGGAAATGCAACAAAAGGGAAAAAGTTATTTCAGAGACCTCATTGTGCTGACCTATTCCTGTTCTCTAATTCAAGGAGTCAATAAGATGTTTATCCTCTGTCTGCTCTGGCACTGTCAATGTTTCTATTATAGATGCTTGATTAATGGACTAAATTTCCCATTCCAAATGCAGCCTGGCAAGAGTAGAGCCCTTTATCCGAGTAAAAGGCAGTATCATCAGACCTATTATGGATGTTGATAAGGACGTCTAGGGCTTATTAAATGCCAGGTATCTGTTTTAGTGAATAACCAAAAAGTTAATGCTCAAAGAAATAACTCACTGATAAAAGACTGTGTAAGGGGTTGTGAAATGTGGATTTGTAAATGAGTGAGATAAATGATGTGCTAAGGGATTAAAATGTGAACTCATTTGTTGTGTAATGGTGCCTGTCAGTGTTCTATATTAACTAATTACTAGGTCTATTGTTAATGAGATGGGAGGTTATGACTTTGTGATCCCCTGATGAATAGAAGAATAGCAGTATGTGGAAGACAGACAGGAAAAAAGGGGAATAAAAAGAAATTTAGTTCAATCCTTTATGAGAACACAGTCAAGAAACCTGTCTAATGTGGACACAATGGAAAGAAGGTACCAGAAGGCCAGGAGTGTCAGTCTCGTAACAGATGGAACTTACTGTGGGTGTTACAAGCATTGTTATTATCCCATTACCATGTGGTATTTTCACAAAAAGCACTCCCTGTTTCTAGCTACTTGAGTTAAAATAAGTTTTATCTCCCCTGGGCTGAGCAAGAATTCTACAGTCAAGAGAAAATCTGACTGAATTTCTTATTAAGTTTTCATTTCAGAACTTTTACATCTGACCCTAAAGGCATTCCATGTTCAGTGAAGGAGGTGATGGGATAGGGACTCTGCAGCACAGAGAAGCTTTCCACCAGTGCAGAAGTCAATCATTGCCACTTCTTTTAGAAAACTATTTTCTGAATGCAGGAACTCATAGAAAAGGTGTAATAGATGTGCAGGAAACATTTCAGTGCTTCATGTTTGAATAACATATATGGAAGAAATGTGGCACAAAGAATCCAGTAATTTCCAAGAATGGAGGGTTCAGCACCAGAGGAAAAAAAAATGTATTAAAGGAGAAGTGACTGACAAGTGACTGTTCGATCTTTAGCCTAGACAAAAATGACATCAGCATTTTGGAGCAAGATCCATGGAGAGCCATGAAATTGTTAGGGGACTGAGGCTTTCCGAGGAGAGGAGAAATGGCTCTGTTCAGCCTTCAGAAGAGAAGGCTAAGGGGAGATATATTACCACTGTCTACAAAATACCTAATGCAAGGATGTAGGGAACACAGAGCACCCTCTTCTTTGCAGTGCACAGTCATGTGACAAGAGGCAACAGACACAATTTGGGAAACAAAATTTCCATGAGATCTAAGGAAAAATGTTATTATGAGGGTGTTCAAACACTGGAAGAGATTGCACAGAGAGGCTGTCAAATCTTCATGCTTGGAGGTGTTCAGGACTCATCTGGACATGACCCTCAGCAAGTAGGTTTTAATGAGACCACCTTTGAACAGGGGCTTAGGTTAGATGACATCCAGAGGTTCCTTTTGACCTAAACTAGCCTTTGACAAAAAAAAACCACCAGATAAAAGTACATGGGTAACAATGTCAAGACTACAAACTTGACCTTGTCATTGCAGTTAGATATTATTTTCACCTGTACTTTAGTGAATTATCTTCTTCTGCCTATCTTATGGAATTATTCCAGTTAAATTGATCTAAAGTTATTATTATTAATTATTACATCTTATTTATGTATATGCTTTACTTAATAGAGAGAAAATTATGTGTTTAGCTTGTGAGACCAAGGTGTAAACCAGAAAATTAACCTACTAATCAGAAAGTGGATATTTCCCTAAAAAATTGTGGTTACCCTTACTTCATAGAGGGTACACAAGTATTTTAACATTATTTTTTTCTTTAAGTATTGAAATGCCATACTTTTCCAAAAGAAAAATTAAAAAAATGCAAA
>VXAK01020981.1:94625-141805 GCA_013399435.1 Arenaria interpres
ATAGCTTTTATGTTCTTTTCTATTTACATTTTGGTTTTCAAGACTGGATTTCATGCCTGCAAACTTTTGTCTCAACTAGAAGGCTGGACATTTCTTTCTCACTCTCTCTTTATTTTTTTTAAATAAAGGCAAAGCTATTTTCCTTAGCTAGAAGTGTAAGGAAAACATATTTTGACAAATACAAATGTCTCCTGATAAAACTGCTTATATATATAATATATTTAAAAAATGGAGAGTGTGTCCACACACCTCTCTTATGATGATGTACTTATTTTATATTTGTGATTTCATTTGTCATATACATTTGAAAATTAGGAGGATCAAGGGTGCTTCGTGCCATTACTCTTCCAGATAAAGTACTGCATGACATTCTTCATAGCTGTAAAGCCTGTATTGGAGACTGGCAGCTTATAGAGAACATAATGTATTTGTTACACAACAGTGTGCTTTATACAATTTGTCCTTTGTTCCAGAGAGAAAACTAGGTTAAATTTAATATGGTTTGTATGTGGATAGGTGTTAACAGATAACCACATTTTGTAATCAGATGTTAGGCAACAGACCATACATTTCATTTAGTTTCAAAGCAAAAAACCTGTCACTCAGGTAGCATTACACTTTGAGAACAATATTTTCCACTTTTTAAAATTATTTCTAAGACAGAAGGAATGTCAGATTCTTCTTTCACTTCCTGACTTACAAACACAAAACAGTGGTAATTTACCTGGCTGGAGAAGTGGGTAAAAAGACATTAATTCATCAGTCATTCTAGACTGCTGTTGCATATAATAGCAATTACTCCTACTGTTATATGAGGATCACAACATTGTTTACATAGCAACTACATCTTACGCCACCCATCTTACGCAGTGCAATACACAGTAATATACAGATGAGTAAAATGAAGCTCAAAATTGAAATAACCCAAGTTTTTGAGCTTTTAGAAATTTTAACAGTAAGGATCTATACTTTCCTTTCTTTGCTGGTGGAGAGCTCTGTAACTGCTATTCTTGAATTATCTTCTAGCAACACATAGGCTGGAAAAAATTGGTCTGATTAGCAAAAATGTTTAAAATTATTATTATTGCAGGTAACAAATGAATCCACCACAGAAAATGTATGGAACTGCCTTTCTTTGTGTGAATTCATCCTCTCCTGAAGGACCTAAAGACCTGTCGTTTTTGATCCCCGTTCAGATTACATCAGTCCACATTTCAGTGTAAAAACTAGAGATAGAAAAAGTTGATTCTTTTACCATTAATTGAGTAACTACTTTCTGAAAGATGCCTTAACTGCATAATCCTTAAAGCTAAAAAAGCAATCTAAAAACGGAAAGACAGGAGTCCTGTTGTAAAAGTTGTCATTTTATGGTTAAAATCTAATTTGATGTTCTGTGTTTTTCTACTGTGGTAGATCAAATAATATTGTCGTGCATCTTCCTTATTATCAGGAAACTTCAAGTCACATCTCACTTACTACCAAGAGTTCCAGATGCAGCTTGAGTTAATAAAATGCTTGCATAAAATTATAATTGAAAAATTAATATAATCTGATTTGATCACTGACTATAGAGTCTGAAAATCTGTAAATTAAAAGTAATGACATATCAACATTTCACACAGGGAGGAGGCAGACAACTGGGAGATACTGAAATTATTGTTTGACCTACTACTGCTGAAGCCTTTAACAACAGTCTGAGTAAGAGAATATTAATTCTTGAAAAGGAATATTCTTTCCACTAACTGACTGCATGCCCTTTATCAACAATCCAACCATACTAGGAAAGTGCAAACTAACCTAGTTTTGATTAAAAAAAAAAAAGCCAAAACAAATGACCACTCTCTATCAGATAGTAAAAAGAGCGGCTATCTGGTGACTTAACAGGAAGGACTAGCAAGAAGCTGTTTAACAAGCTTTTACAGATAGCTCAAAGAAGACTACAAATTCAGTAGCAAGAATATTATATATGCTTCTGAACACATCAGCAGTCAGAAGTACACTGACAAATCAGAACAGATTTGACCTAGGCCCTAACAATCTAAATTCACTGGAATGACTCCAAATGTAACATGATCAGGTGGTGACTAATGATATCTTAAACATCTACAACTATTTGTAGGATATAAGCAGAACCATTTGCAGGTAGTTTAAGGAGTAAATTAATGAAACTGGAATTCAGAAAAACCTAGCTAGACCATAAGGAATCCTTTGTTGAGGTTATCCTTACTTCAGTGTAATAAGGTCTTCTATGTTAAGTATACTATAGAGAAAAAAACACAAAGTCTAGAGCACATAGAAGAGAAAAACTGGGCCTGATACTGCTTCCTACTAAAAGGCAACAGACTACCTTAAAAAGAAATGTGCTATCCCTGGTAGTCAGGGGCAAATGTTATCTGTACAGTAGAAATGCACACCTTTAGTGGAGGATTGAAATGTTACTCTTGTAAATTAGACTACATTATTGTAATGCAATGCCTGAATTACACTTAGTCACAAACAGCTGTAGCTTGTTTTTGGTCTTGTATTCCCTGAGTTTTGTGAATAACAAAATTACATCACACAGATCATTGGATTACCTGCTTAGCTGTTGCAGCCAGTTTAACTTGCCTTATGAAGAATAATGACTCACACAAATCATCACAAGGAGTCACTGACTGAACCTGTATGGTAGATGTTATATGTTGAACATGATGTTATAAGGTTCAGAATAAGTTTGGGCCACTGCTCATACCTCCTTTCTGAAAAGGACATCAGAATGACATGCTAATGCATTTCTGATAGCTTTTGTAGAAAAAACATTGAATTATATGAAAACAGAAATATCATATATTCATCATTTGGAGGGTTGGGAATAAAGCCTTCTTTTTACACCTAATTGCCAGGAAAAAATATTGACATCATTGTCTTTTTAAAATAATGGTTACCAGAAAAAGTCACCCTTTAGAGTGGTTAGAGTTGGAAGCGACCTTAAAGATCATTGAGTTCCAACACCCCTGCCATGGGCAGGGACACCTCCCACCACACCAGGTTGCTGAAAGCCCTGTCCAGCCTGGTCTTGAACTTCCAGGGATGGAGCATCCACAACTTCTCTGGGCAACCTGTTCCAGTATCTCACCTCCCTCACAGCAAAGAATTTATTCCTAGTATCTAATTCAAATCTTCCCTCTTTCTGTTTAAAACCATTACTCCTTGTCCTGTCGCTACGCTGCCTCATAAGAGTCCCTGGTTCCTATTGCCTTAAGAGCCCCTGGCTCGTCTCCATAAGACTTCAAGTGTGCTGCAGCGTACCCAGCACATCTCAGAGCAACAGGATGAGGGCCTTTGGTAGTGACCCATCCCACAGACCTTGGAACATCAACCCTTGGCTTGTCAAGGCCTAGCTGGATAATATCTGCCTCCCTCAACAAGCTTAGTTTAAAGGTCAGTCAATGAGCCCTGCTAGCTCATGAGCGAACACCCTCTTTCGCCTTTCAGAAAGATAAATCCCACCCAATGCCAGCAAGCCTGGTGTTGTGTAGGCCATAACATTGTCGAAAAACACATAATTGTGGCAGTGACACCAGCCATGGAGCATCCACAGACTGTACACATCTGTTTCTTTCAGAGTCCCCGCCCATAACAGGGAGAACAGAAGAAAAGATTATCTACATTCCCAATGCCCTGAAGTCTCTTTTGATTACTCTTAGGCTATGTGTTGTCACCTCATCGCCACCCACATGAAAGAGCAATAGTGAGTAGTAGTCCGAGGGCTGAATTATGCTGGGGAGCTTCCGAGTGATGTCCCTGACCTGGGCCCCAGCGAGGCAGCATACTTCCCTAAGAGGAGTGTGTACCCGGCATACTGGGGCCTCTGTCCCCTTCAGACGGGAGCCACCTACAACTATAACCCACCTCTTCTTCCTTGTGGAGGTGGTTTTTAAACATGGAGTAGGCCTTTCCAGTCCCGGCAACTCTTCTGGTGTAGTTGAACCATCTTCCATATCATCTGTGGGCTCTCCTACCTTCTTGAGAGCCTCATACCTATTGTACAGAGGCACCTGGTTAGAGGAGGTGGGCAGAGAGGGGGTTCACTTGCCAACCCTGGCACAAACTTGCCTCCATGCAGAATTCTCCTTTTGTTCACTGCCTTCAGTCTGGCAGGGGGAGGGCACCAAGTCTCCTTCATCTCAAGTTTTTTTTTGGTGGCTCTTTCTGGTTTTTCTCTCAGCTATGTCAGAGCCTGATTCCACCAATCTATTTCTTTCTCACCCTGCAGCCTTCTACTTCCTCTTTCAGTTCTGCTACCAAGCTGAGTAGATCATCTATCTGGTCGCACCTCACACAGCAGTGATCCCTTCTACCATCCATTAACAATGAGAGGTTAAAGCACCCCCTGCAGCCAGAGACCTGGGTGGCTGCATGCTTCCATGGGAGCTCTGTTTGTACAGCCATGTCTTTTAACCTAAGAATAAGTATGAGGTAGCACAATATTTTTTTAATCTCTGCCTTTTGCATAACTGAGGCACAGAAGTGATTCTCTGGATGCTTTGCACTAACCAAGCACGACTGAATTCCTTCCAGTGGGCTGAAAGTCCACCGTCAGCTGTGTTACTGGGGCTTAGTGATTCTCTTAGCTATTCTCTTCTGTAAATTAACTATTGAATTGTGCCTTGCCCGAAGCTGTTGGAGGCATCTCTGCAGAGGGCAGAATGGCTCAGCAGTTCAGATCCCAGTGAATCAGGAGAGGAGAAAGGGCAGAGATTAGCGATACCATGCTCCTTTCTCCCAACAGCTCCTGTGCTTTCAGATGCTCACTGAGCTGCTACTTAGCAAAAGAAAATACAACCTAAGTAACACATAGCAAGGACAAATAAGAGCTACTGAGAAAAAAATATTCTTTTATCTTCTTTCATGGCAGGTCACTCCAGCTGATGTTGGGGGTTGAAGAGCTGCCATCACCATTACTGTCCCTCTCCTGTCTGGCCTCTGAGAGAGTCCACAAAGCAAAGGAATCTGGCATGCTTGAAACTAAAGCCTCTATTCCAAATTCCTCCCCAACCTGTGCTCACTTGTGCTGTTGCAATCCATGTCTTATGCCTGCAGTTGGCACATGCAGCAAATTCCTTTGTGCTTTGGTTTTTTGTATATTTGCTAATTTCCCTTCAAAGAAAAACGTATTCCCTTTCTTGTTTCTTTGTAATCATCCTGAAAAGTTTTTGATCTCATGTTGTGCTGTTGCAAGGCTCTTTCCTACCAGTACTAAATAAAAATATTTCAATAGTCCCCCTCTAAGTACTTCCCACCAAAGTGGGAGGATTGGCATCCTTACCCACAATCTCTGGGGGACACATTGGAATGAGGTAAGGGCAGCTGTAACAGACACCTCCTTCATGCCATGCTTGCTGAAGGTTAGTTTTTGTTGGTGTGAAGGGAATTTTTCATTCCTGTTCTTGGATGTGACACCTGGGAGATGTGAAGACAGCAGCCGTGCTGCCATACTGTTTCATTCAAGCCTAAGAGACAAACCATAGAGTAGGACTTACAAGCTTGGCCACAGTTCTCAAACCATACAGTTATACAGTACCAGGTATGATGCTGGGGGAAGAACAAACCCACATGTATGAGCCACTAGTCTCGCTGTAAAACAGTGTGTAGACATAGCCATTTAAAAAAAAAATAAATAAAACGCCCAACAACAGTGCAAAAGTCTGAATAGTATATCATGACAGTTACGAAATAGGCAGTGCCTAACTATCATTGCTATTTAAGTCAGAAAGTCACTTGGGAATTGGGTAGATTCCATCCTCCCTATATAATCTGAATTTTAAGATAGTAATTTTGAATTATTATCAGCTCACAAATCTGGAAGAAATAGGGAAAGGGAAGGGTGGCACTACACTTCCCCTTCTCTTCTGCTATAGTTAAAAGGAGAAGGAAACCCGGTGATTTGTACACCACCCTCATTCCCTATGAATAGGAATCAAATGATAAATTTGAAGGAAGCAAGTTTAGGAGACTTGCTTGTATTACCTATGTAAAATTACAGTCAAATCTTAATGTGTTCTAAATATGGTATGCGAACGAATTTTTTATGGAGACCTTTGATCCAGCCCATTTTATGGTGAGCAAAGTTCAGTTGCTATCAGGTGAGCCCACATTTTTCCATTAGCATTTCATTAGTCATTCAAACTTAGCCACAGTGAATGTTCACTGGACATTTCCCTGGGGTCAGAATAACTACCAAAGTGAATTGCATATGCAAATATTGGGTATAATGAAGTGCAGATTCAAAATAATAGCCACACACCATTAAACCATTTTGAACAATCTGGGCCATAAAAGTATAAGGATGGTCATCTGTGTTGACAGTTGTATGAACCAGAAAAAAGAGATTGCCACAAAAAGCAACAACATGGCTTACAATTAAATCATTTTTCACTTCATACTAAAATTATTTTCCCTGCTTTTTGTCTCCTTTTGTCATATGTTAACAGCTTGCAAGATTTTGCTGCAAGAATATCAACATCATAAGCATTTTTTAAATGTGTCCCATTAGCAGACAAATAAAATTTAGCCAAGAGAAAAATAATAGAGTCAGGCTACAGAGTAATAAAATATGCTTAAAGGACCACCAGCTTTTTCCTCTGGGAAAGAGAAAAAAATTTCCCACTCAACAAAATGCAGTTAAAAATCAACATCTATCAATATTTTATGCCTGAATCAAGAATATGGACACCATCCTAACACTCTGGTGACATTAGAGCAGCAAAATCTTACAATTTATACTTGGGTTTGGTGTTTTTCTTACATTAGTGGTGAACTGCTTAGCTCTGAAAGTTGACAACATCACCTGAATTCACATAAAATGACCAGGTTAGTATTTTGAGTCAGTAAAATGATAATTACTCATCTTTTAAGAAGCACTTTTTACCTCAAGATCTGAAGGCATGTTACAGAAGTAATGACCCCTAGTTCCTCCACACAGGTAGGAAAATATGGAATGTGCAGTGGGGAGTGACTAGCCAAAGTCATTTAACAAACTAATGTCGAAATTGGGATCACAAACTCCTTATGAGTGGTACTTTGAGCATTGACAGAACTCACATGACTTACAAGGATTTCTGGTGCCTGCAGACATATATTTGTGTTGAATAGCTGGGATGATATAGTTTATAAATTTGTATGGAGCTAAAGAAATCACTTGCTTGGATTTATACTGTACTAAGGTCTTTCTTCTTGCTAGAATATATAAGTAGTTCTCCTTATTGTCTGCTAATCATCATTAGCAAACAACTGATAAAACTCCACAGGTCACAACTCATATCTGTTTATCATGACGGCATATATGTGAACTATGGCACAGTTATTCTTTAAAGCATACCTGTAATGGAAAGAATCAGATATCCATTTGCTCTGACAAGAAAATAATCAGAGAACAGAGTAGTCACTAATATTTCAATCATCAGATCATTAAAATGAGCTGCAAGTTAAGGGTTGTATTCTGCTGAGTCCACCTGAGCTGTCTACAATTTATCTAAAATTAATTAGTCTTCTGTACTCTTCTTAAGTCACTGGAAAGAGACAGGCAGCTGCTGAGAACAATCTATGCCTCCTGTCTTACACACCTTTTTTAAAGCGGAAATAAACATCCTCTGGATGTACCACTCTCTTGACAATAAAGGACATATTAGCGACTAATTTAGAAGATATGCAAATACACATGGCTAAAATTTGTAAGGAAAGTCCTACACTAGTTAAAATATTCCATCAGCCAGACTGTTTATGTGTCACTCATATAGACGTTATCACATACATCCTGCTTTGGTAGTTTGTGACCCCACCTTGAACATATAATTGTGTCTTATTTCATTTTTCTGCCTTGTTTGTTATAAGCTTCTGCTGCCTCTTGACTAATAATGAGATTGTAATCTTCCCCAGGGCTGGGACCATACTGCCATCGCATCTCTTGAAGAACCTTGTCCTGAAACGATGAGTATTCCTGCAAAAAATGACAAAACACAAAGACAATGAAAATCACCTCAGTATATCATATTATTAATCATGAGAGGTATAATAAATATTAACTTCAATGTTATCTCACCCTATTATATAACTACTTGCATGAAAATAACAAAAGATTTTATAATGGCTTAAAAGGGACAGATTCCGAGGCAGTATGGCATGTTCTTATTCCAGAGTATTGGAAAACAAGTGTTTAAAAGTCTTGCTGAATCAGAGCTTCAAAGTTATGGGTGTTTCCTAGCCCAACAAAAATTGGTAATACAATAACATGATCTGATGGGAGTG
Source organism: Arenaria interpres (assembly GCA_013399435.1). NCBI lineage: Eukaryota > Metazoa > Chordata > Aves > Charadriiformes > Scolopacidae > Arenaria > Arenaria interpres. Next base: position 102,912 of record VXAK01020981.1, read on the forward strand.
TTTTGAAAATGCCTTCATAAGCTATATTAAACACTGATATGTCTATGCAACATTTATGCTCAAAATTGCTCCACTTATTAGAAATAATGGTGAAAAAGTTTATACAACAATAAAAAAAAGTCTACTTGACTATTTACAAACACTTTCAAGAAAGGATAGAGAAAATCCTGCTTATGAGCAGAATAATACAGGTGGATTTTTCTTTGAACACTGAAATGGAAACAAAACCAAACACATTAATCAATCCTAAACAGTTTATGCAAGAGATTTCACAGTCTGTTTGGGACTAAGAAACAAACTGAAAATTGCCACTTCATTCATTGAAATTTAGTGCCTCTTTAACTTTGCATTTTAAGGAATTTTTTTAGGTCAATCCAGAGTGCTGAAGTAAATTAAACTGACTGCTAATAAATTTTGTGTTGGTAGAGCTAAATTGGTGGTTAAGTATAAAATCCATGTGATAGCCAACAGAAAATATTGATTTTTTTTTTTTTTTCCTTTAAAGAAATTTGAGGGGGTGATTCTTTTAAAGAGTTTGTCTTGTTCCTAACAGCATTGTAACTCCGGTATAATTGGGAACTGTATGTGTCTTAATTCCACCAGTCGATACTATGCACCGTTCCACTGCCTGTTATTACGCACAGTAACACTTTGAACTTTCACATGCCTATATTTATTCAACAGATGGCAGAGCTTGTGAGAGGATCAAACATCTTCCTGACAAGAGAGAAGCTCATTTTGTGCAAGGAAGCTGCCAGGTATCTTTACTGGATGGTAAACAAACCGATGGCCTGCTTCTTTTCCCAGGAGGAATTAGCTGCATGCAGCAGCCACAAAGAGGGCAGAGAGGCATGAGCTGTCGAATCCTGCAAGCCTTAATTCAATGTCTGGTAAGGAGGCACAGAAAGGCACAGAATGTGCCGTTCTTTAGGGTGCAAATTTATGCTAAGACAAAAAGTTCACCCTTGAACCCTCTAAGTATCACTTGGATAATAAACACTTACGGAAACATTCTATTAAACGTAGTGGGGAGTGAGAATTTTTCTGCAGTTTTCTATATGAGTGTACATATTTCAACTGCTTGTTTAAATAGCTCCTAAAACAACTTCAGCATAGCTTTATGGTGTTATCAGAACATGAATGCTAAATAACAAGAGCTACAGTGGTCCTCTGTATTCAAAACATCTGCTTTGAGATAGTTAAGAATCACCACCAGAAACCGTTATTGGAACTGGACAGTTCTGACTGTACAGTATTTTTATAGAGTCTTCTTTCCATCAGAGCATATTGTTTTCATTTCTGACAGCTTTTCTAGGACTTTTCATAACAGGCAACACCCCAGCATGAACTTCTCACCAAAATTTTCAAAAGACAGCAGACCTAGCTCTGTAGTTCCTTGTTCCAGCTTTAAAGTGGGATAGCACAGAATTCTCTGATTTACACCTCCTAAAAAAGGTTTCAAGTTGGGTGAAATAATGCTGAAAATACAAGAATATGAATTACTGGAACCAGCATGAGTTGGTAGAACACAGAAGCAGGGGAAAGTCCAGTAGGAAGTCCTTTATAACAGCAGCAGAGACTGCTTTCTGAAGTGCCCTTGGAAACAGAAATATGTGCACTGTTGCCCAGGTGACAAAATCCAAGTACATGGTGCCTGCTGTGAACGAAACAACTGACATTGCCTGCTCATTGTGGAGTGGTTGACATTAGCGACACTAAGAGCTATCACTTCAGAGAAGCATAAGAAACAAAACCAATTTTTGTGGATATGTGTTAAACATCTTCTAAACTAGGCAGCTGTGAAGGTATAGCTTCTTCAAGAGAGATTTTTTGTTAAAAAAGACTCATTTTTAGACTCTGTCTAAAAATATATGTGTAAGTTCTATTATTTCCTTCTCATATTTTTTGCAATGTTAAAGAAAATAAATAAGGAATTTCTCAGATTGGACCTTATTTTACCTTGGTGATGACGTCCCTGAAGTTGTTCAAGTGGCATTTGTTCTCTTAACCTGATTTTTAATTTTTCTGGTTCTTTCAAACCCTTACAGAGTTTTGCACTTAAAACATTATAGAGATATAGTACAATTCTTCAGAAGCACATAAAACTGACACCTTAAGGGTGAATTCCTTTCTCCTTCTCCATCCATTTAAATGCCCTAAATTGTTCTGCAAAACATTGTTTCTAATTAAATCTTCCCCTTCATATTAATCCCTTAACATCTGCCTCATAATCAAGAACAAATGTTTCTCGTTGATATTCTCATTGAGTTGTTGCACTTACCCCTCTTGCTAAAATGTTCAGCCCTTGCTAGTTGACTTGCATTTTCACTTGAATTAGCAGTTGACTTCTCCGACTGTTCTCTGTGGGTCATACCCATAGCTCATTGTTTAGCATAAAAGAGAAAGTTAACAACAGATACAAAAAGAGAATTCATGAAATGTCATATCTTCTGTCCCTGTCCAGGCTTTAAGAGGTACAACTCCCACATCACATTCTCATAATTATATCTGCCCTTTTTATAGAGAGAGGTGATTTGTAAAAAATAGTAAGAACACATCAAAACCGGTGATGGTACATAACTTCAGTCCCTACTTATACGACTAGAAGGGTAAACGATAGTGTGTACAACTCCTTTATAGCTCTCCACCACACCTATCTGTTACAAATTAAATGCTTTTAGTGTTTTCCTCGCTCATAGTCCAGAATCTACTGCAATCACCACCGTTGTCTTTCTCTGCTTTTCATATGCTGTTAGGCTTTAAGATGACAGGTGTGATTTAAACAGCAAATCAGGAAAAATACAAAACCAGAGAATGCAAGAGACCCAAAGGATTTTTTTGGTTGGTTGTTTCTTTTCATAGGTGATTACAGCTTCAGTGGAGCACAGGTTATGTGCCTGGTTGCACACAGCTCCGAAAAATATCTTTCAGGATTTTTATATGGTAAGTTTTCAGTAGAGCTAGCTGGAAATGCTGTGTCTTTTGTCTTTCAAGAAGAAAATGCAACTGGAAGCCAGGGTAAAATTCAGCGTTGCTGCACTACCTTGATACTCCACCTGGAAAGCTAAAACAAATACTTTAAGACAGGTCAACTCACATTCATAGCTAAATGAAAACCTGAAATCCTAGCCTATTGCTGTCATAGATTAGAAGTCTTGAAAATTACAACATACCAACCTCTTGTTGTGGAAAAGATAGTAGACAAAAGTTCAGGGAAGGTATAGAGCAAGAAATAAACTTGACTATTCTCATTACTAATCAGGTCTTTGGAATGCTTTTCTTTCTCTTCTAATCTGTGTGTACTCTAATGTGACAGCCCAAGGTAGATGATTCACAGTTGCTTGTGCTATAATAATGTAGTAAAATATAATTTTCTTCTATGTATTAGAATAACATTTTTATTTCACCTTTGAGAAGAGAGGAATCATCTTTTATGGGAAGTACAATTCAGTGAATACAGACATATATTTGTTTAGACATTTAACTGAATTAACATCTAATTAACTGGTTCTTTTCCCTTGTCCACCAGGATCTTACTAATCCAATCAACTTTCTTCACCAATACCAGAAAGGTGATGGGCTGCTCAGTTGAAAATGTACATATCTAGGTATCAACGAATAACAGCTGGATTGCTTTAGTTACACACCTAAAGAAACTTGTGGTCCCTGGGAGATGCAAGAGCAAAATAATCACTCAGAACAATGAGACAGAGCCCACCCCATAAGAGTAGCTTCATGTTTTTCTTGGAGCTGTTGTCCAGTAGGAACCTGAATTTTTTCCTCATAACTAGGTAATCTAAGGCCTAAAAAATAAAATAACTCCTTGCCTTAGAAAATATTTTAAGCACGGCAACAACAGATACAATATTTTTCATCTCAAGATTAGAATTAATTTTTTTGAGAGAAGAGTCCTCATCCTATTTTTGAAAGGCTTTTCCTTTTAAACCATCTTTTGAAATTGTTGATATGTAATTGCCTGAACTATAAAGATGCCTAAAATTATAAATTCCTCATTAGCACCTAGGAAGATTGTGGGATCTCAGTCACTGACATTGTTTAAAACTAATTTACCAAACATCTGTCAGGAACAGTTAAGGTGCAGTCGATCTTGTTTTCAGGAAGCAGGGTAGCTAGGCTGACCACCTTCTAGTCCTATTTTCTATTACTATATAACTAAGACAAAGATAAAAATATTTTTAAAGTCAGTTTACTATAAAAGGCTTTAAGAACTTAATTACAATGGCAAACAACAACTTCCAATTTCATAGCTAAAAAGACAACAGCCTTTATGTCTGCAAGAAATCTGAAATACTTCAATAATTCATATGCTCCATGGTTCCTCAAAAGTTATTTAAAAAAAAATAATAACAATCCTCTATCTTGCATCAAGCCACCATTAGAATGAAGTATTTCAAACCTCAAAATGCTTAGGACAGAGCAGCACTGAGGTGCCTTCAAAGTTAAGCAGCAGCTGAATGGCTACACAGACCACTATATTTTTGAATACACACACTACACTTTGTCTTAAGTCCCATGTTAAGGTATCGAGTTCTTTTTTTCTTTTTTTTTTGTAGTAGACAGACAGTGTTGCAAAAACAGGTATAAAACAGGTTGTAGTTTGCTATTTTCTATGATCATGTCCTGTTCTGGAACTCAGAGACCTGCCTTCATCTCCCAGTAGAGCTGCAGACTTCGGATTCTTGCAGGTGTATAGCTCTAACAGGATAGCCATGATCATATTGTCTGACCTCTGTTATAACACAGGCAATAGGACACTAGAGGATGGAAAGAGAGTGTCAGATGGAACATGGAGTTCTTCATCCTACTCCGAGAATCTCTAAACTGCTTTTATAGAGATGTTTATATAACCTGTACTTAAAAAACACCACTGATAATGTTTCTTACCTCTTTTGGCTCCATCTTTTCACATGTTATAAAGCTTTTCCTAAGCCTTTATTGTTACACTTTAAACCAACTAGTTTCTGTCCTTATAGATGCAGAGAAAAGTTTGTTTTCTAGCTTTCAGTTGCATCTACATTTCACATTTGGAGCTTGTTATTCTACTTCCTTTCAGTATTTTTTGCTTCCACAACTCAAATCTTGCTTTAACTAAAACCACTTTTAAAGAAAGGGTTCAGTCTTGGTAAGTTACTCCAGTAGTCCTTTATTCTTCCAGCAAAAAAGTATCTAATCTTCTATAATCAGATGTAGAAAGCTTTTAAACTCTCTCTGTTTCCAACTGGGACTCTATTTCAGACAGTAATTCTGCTTTTCTCACAGCCTTCTAAGGATAAGCCTACTGAGAAAATAAACATTTCAGGAGGGCAGAAACATGTACTCCTGATATTAGAATAGGTCTCTGGGCATCCTTGTGATGCAAACATTAACAGCGTTCCGTTTTAACCCAGGCTGTGATGAACAAACACTGTACAGCTCCCAGCCATTTGAAATGCTGTCATCAGTCACCAGCATCATGCTGATTAGGGGCAGAATCTCAGCTGGTACAAACCAGTATAACTGCTATCAGACATCACACTCAACAGTTCTCACCTTCGTTATGAAAATGTGCCTTCTGACTGCCATAGGCTTTTAACGGCAGCATGCTTTGCTTAATGTGTCTGAGATGTGTAATGGCACTTGAGCAATGTGATAGGCATCTTGTAGGGCTATCTGATCTTTTAAGGTCTGGAGTGAAATGTAACATCCCTGAAGCATTCAACTTCTTTTAATTAGTGAGTAAATTCTGTCATAGCTGCCTACTGAAAGACATATAACTAGCTCTCCCTTTTTCAAGATCCTTCCTGTCTTGGCTTATCTGTTATTATAATAAAGACTCGGTTATAGGAGACACAGTCTTCTCATCAAGAAACTTGTAAGAACAGTGCCCAGTTCATATTCAGTGGGACTATACACCCAAAACCTCTTTGTATAACTTCTGGAAAACTCCATGTTGTTCCTGTTGTTACAGTAGACAGTTCTGCAGTAGAGGGTGTCATACTTAAGTATAAATACACGCCTATAGATAGTTACATTACCATGCTTATTTTATACATGCAAAAAGCCCATGGAGTTCAGTGGGAAATTTGAGTGTGCTAGAAATACCATTTGGAGCTCATTAGGTAGATGCAGCTTTTATTGCTTCTAAAGGATGTCTGCTCTTGTGTTCATATACAACGTGGGGATAGTATATGCACATGTTGTGTTAAAGGTTCTGTTCTTGCTTCATTTTAGACAATGACTGGGAAACACTCCAAATTGTTCCTTATGAAAATGTATTAAATATGGTGGGTTTGAAAGAAAGGTATTGCATGGGGTCAGATAAATGTAAAACAGTTCCACTGGGTACCAGAGCAGTAGGAATAAAAAGTGTGTGAATTAATTTTTCCTTGGCAGCTAATGCTATTCAGTGCAAGATTTGTTCAGGGTTTGTTGCAGAGCTTAAATATTTGAGCTTTTTGAGATTCAGATGAAATATATGTTTGTTTTTTCTAAAGCTGTCAGGGGCATATATATGTCAGTTTTCATTAAGAATAATTTCCCTCAGGATCTTTGGCTTAAGTTAACCTTCAGACCTCCACCGACCCCTTCCAAACCATCAGGGTTTCTTTTTGTGTGTTGTTCCATGGATAAATGTATCTGCCAAAACCTAAGTGCCTTCAGAGGATGATGTTGACTGAATGTCTGAGCAGTTCTTAAATCTAAGAAATGTGCCCTGCAAACTACAGCAAGAAATTCTCCTCCTTCCTTTACCATGAAATGATCTATTTCCCCAGTACTAATAAAACAAACACTTAGGTAAGTGTATATAGAAGGGGCATTAAAAAATTTGCGTCCTCTACGTTAAAGCTTCTTTCTGGAAAAACTACTTTGTGTTGTATACATTTAAGCCAGATTCCCACCCTGAAAAATTATGTTTGCAAACTAATTACAAATCACAGCTCTGGCAATCCTTGAAATATATGAAAAGGAATCCAATTAGGTGACAAAACACCACACCAGTAATATGCAGGTAAGGTAGCTCCTCTGGACAAATTACTGCTTTTTCACTGACCAGAGGGACGTCAAAAAGACCGTAGGCCCTGCTAGTGCATCAGTGAGGACATACATTCAAGCCCCATTCCGCTCTTTGCTGATGGTATAGGCACTCATTTTCTTAAGAGTTAATTTTATTCCCTGTTCAAATGTAGCAAATAATTTTAGAGTTAGGTCACTGTTGGCAAGTAGAGGAGGACTGCTGAAAGTAAGGAAGTTTCCAGGGGAAAGCAGAGACTGAAATATTATTCAAGGATCCTTTTGCCTAAAAATCATGAGGTTATTGTAACATAGCGTTCTGGTTCACATGATCCACTGATGCTAGTAAGTAAGGAATGCTGAAATGTTTTGATTTGAAGGCTGTGTTGGAAATGAATAATTCACTTTACTTCTGCACCCATGAGTTGAGAAATACATTTGCAATATGTACTTCTCTTATAGAATGCTTTAACGAAAGACTTAGCTTATTTTCTTTCCCTTACTTGAAATCCCATTATTAGCTCTTTGTAAAGAGCTATCAAAAAGTTCTTTTGCTGCAGGACCAAGGCAAGGGATCGGCTCCCTAATTTGCAATAAACCATACTAGTAACTGATATTTTAATGGCTAACAGTTAGCAATATGAAACCTTAACACAGACAGACTTTTTTAAAGACAAAAAAAAATTCATCTGTGCATTTTCTTGTTGCAGAATTCGCTGAAAGTGTAGAATAAGTTATATACATTAATCTTTGTGTTGGGTTTTGGGAAAATAACTGTAGAGGCTGTATGTATCCAGTGCTAGGTCTTTTCCCTCTCTCCAACTCACTCCATTTACCTTTTCAATGACCTAGATGGAGTGCAACCCACAAGTGGATGGAATCTGGCCCTTATGGTTCATAATTTCCACACCAGAGATAAGCGGAAACCATTCTTAGGAAGATATTTCACTTAATCATGATTTACTCTGATGTTCATCATACTGGTGGCACTGCAGCTTTGGATTTCAACCAAGTTTCAAAGGCTCTATATATTCTGCAGTGTGACATGGCAATAGCCAAACTAGGCTTAGACAAGCTCCCTCAGGAATGAGAACAGGCTTGGTCATGACAGCAAAGTGCACCACGGTAATTACATATATTTCTGGGCTTATTGGAAGTGCTTAAAGTAAAATATATGTTCATGAAACTGCTATACAAATGGTCCAAAACTGACTATCCCCTCAATCATGGTCTGTTGGTTACCCATTTGTATATAGGGTGGCCCTGTCTGGAAAAATTCCAAAGGAAGAGAAGAAAATATAAAGAATGATTTTGTGATCAGAAGGTGGATGTCATTCCCTTGCTCTGTCCATGGCTAGGGGCCATTGAAATATTATTCTGGACAGTGTTCCACCAGGCTCAGGGACACATCTTCCTCTCATACCTTGTCCAAAAAGATATTTCAGACAGATCTCAGATCTCTGAAATTCACCCTGCTTCCTTCAATTCTTCTATGTCTGTTGTATGGACCCCATTACAAATTAAGGAAAAATATCAGTGACTTCAAATAAACTCTTATATTGGTACTGAAAAATAATGGCCCTCAGTACAGTATTCTGGACTATAGTTCCCAGTCACTACAGATTTCTGTGAAGCATTCTCTATTAAATAGCCAGGCAGGTTCCTCTGAAGCAATGTTATTAGAGTCATTGCAAAATGACTTGGAGCTCTCTTTAGCTGAAATTTGGCTCTGAACTAATAGTTCACCTCAGAAATAATCTTTCCCTTTGGAAGAATTCAAAATGAGGCCAACCAGCACTATTCAGCACTAGTTTGTGTCTCCAACTGTTACTAATTATCGCATAGCATCTATTTTTAACTTGAAATCCCCTACCTCCGGCTCTCCTCACACCTTTGCTGGTCATTATTTTTCATATGATAGGATTCCCTCAGTCAGCCTAATGTTGTAAAATGTGTCATCTGATATAGGTTAGCCGCCAAGGCTCCCTACAGAACCAATGAAGAAAGTCAGATACCTCCATAAATGTATACATTCCCCCTATATTATAGAGCTATCACAGTCTCCTGGAGAAAACTATGTAACTCCATCAAATATAAAGGAAATTCAGACTATCAGCCTAGGCTAGACACCTGACTTTTAGGTGGCTAAAATCTGTTCAGATAAATCCCACTCTTTATGTCCAGAGAAGGGATTGTACAATAATGATCATAACCTAAAACCGTGCAGATACATTTTCACAGAATCAATCTATGAAAATAAACCAAATTTCACTCTAATGCAGTTTGTCTGAAATTATAGAATTTGTTTGGCATTATATTATTTATCATTTACCATTACTTACAGGTGTCCAGTGCTACAAATGTTAAGCTATTTCTGGTAATATTAGGGGGAAATCTGAGTGCTTATCATCTGAATCAATTCTTATTTCATCTTGAGTTTAATATGCACAAAGATACACCAGGGTCTTTTTGTATTATTCACTGGGCCATTCATACCTTATTAAAGGTAACTAAAGTCATGATGCAAAAAGAGTTTGATTCAGAGGGACTGGATTGTGACACCAGAAAAGATCTCAGATTTCAATGAACAGTAATTAAATGAACAAACACCTCCTAAACAGAAAGCTCAGCTTCCTTCAATCCTTTTGGAGTAAGTGTTGCCCTTAGTATAATTTGCAGAGGACAGTGGGGAAGTCTGGGGAAGGCAGGGTCATACTTCCCTGCTTACCAGGGGTGTGTGAAAACAAATGACAGTAGTGCATGATGTGGCACCAGGTGCCCCAGGCGTATGTGTTTCACTGGTGCTCATTCTCCCTTGAGATTCATTCACCTGGTTCTTCAGTAGACACCCACACCACACCTTCAAAGAATGAAGACATTTTACTTAGCCATCCTTCAAAGATTTCTGGAGAAACCTCACTGTTTTAGGACCCCAATTCAATGAGATCTGAGCAGCTAATACCTTGGAGACGATGGTCTTAGGATTGCTCCACTAAGTTGAGAATGCCCTAATTTTAACCAGGTTTCTTTGGTAGCTTTACAAATAAATTATTTTCAGAACCTTTCGGTGTCCAAACAAATGGAAGCTGTTAAAATCTGTCCTTATATGCAAATCTGGCATGTTGAAAATGGCTTAGTTGATTTGTACTCTTATATACTCAATAGGTGAGTAAAGTATACCAAACAAGTTAGTTATGGATTGGATTCTAATTGAAATGCCTCAGCAGTTAAATGCGGTCCAGAAAGGTGCTGAAATACAGAATGTAACAACCAGTTTTATTTTGCCCTATTCTGGTTTAATGGGAAGCTGCAGATTGGAGAGTGAGCCATGGGACTGCATTTGCAAGTGTGTTTACAGATACGGTATTGATTTCCTTGCTCACTAAGAGCATTTCTGTACTGCCACTGCTTGCAATAAACAACCCTGCAAGAGCCTACATGGTTGTGAAGCCACAATGCATTATTTAACAGGAGCTAATCAATATAAAACAAGCATTCCCTTTGTTACAGGAGTGCTATTGACAGAATGTTTCTCCCTTTTAATTTTTTATTATTTTGCATTGATTACTGAAGCCCTGCATAGTCTTCAACAACATACATTGAGCCAGGCCTGACCATAAATTTCACTTTTTATATAAACCAGATTGCCCCATTTTAGCACAGAATTAAATTGGAAGAATATCCAGCATTCTAAGAAATCAATATGAGCATAGTCATTAACTTCAATAGAAGAAAAACCAGGCCTTTGATCAGATATAAAAATCAGTCTATTTAACCACCTCTGAAATAAAAGATCAATACCAAAAATAACCCTTCCTATTCCCAAATAAGTCCTTAACTTAAGTACCTGGAAAGAATGCATGGAATTTGGAATTCTCAGCTAATTGAAGAGAAAGAATTTTTCCATCTGCAATTTCAAAAATAATATTCTTTATTCTGTTTCAGATTTGGTCTGCATTTTTATTAATGTCATGCCTGCAACGTCATTCAAATAACAGTAAACAATTGCAGGACAGAGTTTATAAAACTGGACTACCTTGCACATATCTAATTTATCCTCTCTTAAAAATCTCCGGTTGGTTCAGTGGGAGCAGGGACAAAGTAGGTAAAGTGGAATCTATCTGAAAATTCCCCTTCCACTTCCTGGACCTTCATTTATAGGCATAAGCTTAACTAGTCAAGTCTTAGGATCTTCATAATGAAACTCTTGGGCATTAATTGTCAGCTACCACGTTCCAGGTTCATTCTTTCAACTGGCATTCACTAACTGCCAATGTGACATTTGAGGAATCAGATGATATGCCATACAAAGGCATAAATTAATTTGTTGTTTCAGTATGTTTCATTTCAATCTTCAAATGAAAGATACAGGCTTTTTCTTCTAATCCAAAAGCTAAAATTTTACAATAACAACTGAAGTCTAACATCTTCTGATTATTTTGACCCTTCGTACATGTCTACTTCAGTGAGAGTTTTCAATATTGCTTCAAGTAGGATGATGACTAATGTGTCATTCAAAACTGAAAATCTTTATGAAGGAATGTTATGTTTGACATTTTGAAAACTGATGAAAATGGCAAGAGAAACAAATATGAAACATGTAAAGGCAAGTCCCAAATATGAAGCAGGCTGCTTTTTATTTCTTGCTCAGGGAAGATACTTCACGATTTTCTGAAAGTGATTTCAAAAAAGATAGAATAAACTGGGTGAAGATATGTTTTGCTGGTTTGGAATGAGATACCATGGGATGCTCACATGGAGATTTCATATTGACTTTTGCTACAAATGCAGAACATTTCATATTGTTTTTAATATAAAATAGCCACTAGCCATGGCTGAATGCAGAATGCTTAATGGTCGCAGAATGTCCCTTTAAAGTCACAGGTAAAGAAATCTTTACGAACTATAAATATCAAAGGTGCTTATCTAAACTGATTAAAAGTATTTCCTAATTGTTTAGAAGTTATCTGTGTTACACCATTCCATTAGCAGACCAAAATAATCAAGATGAGAAAAGGAGATATTTTGGAGAAACTCAAAGCTTATACTTCATAGCATCAATCACAGTGAAGAGCACAGCTTGCCAGAGGCATTTCCCTTGTAATCTAGAAGACCATCTGTACAGTGTCATGAAATAATAGAGCAAGCAGAAGCTTTCATACTCGAATCTATGCCTATGTGCATATACACACCTCCTGCAAAAGTGAAGATGACTTCTGCCCAGCATACTGACGGGAGAAGACATCATTGGTGCTCACTTTATAAATGATACACTAGATATTCGTCATACAAAGTTTAAAATGTGTCTCAGTCACAACCCTTGAATGCTCAGAAGTTTGCCTGTATGTACAGGCTGGCTAAACCAAAGTTTCCAAATTCAGGACAATACTTCTTTAACAAGGTTTTTTAGGAGGGCCCAAGATCTGTCTTATGAGGATATGTGAGAAGTGACAAGGAATATTGAACTAGGACTCTGGTCCTTGCCTAGTGGACCATACAGAAGCATTCCAATCAAATAATCAATAATCCCAATAATCAAATTATTGGGATTTCAAAGTGTTTTACTTAGTAAAGGTCTGCAGAGATATCCAGACAGCACATGAGCTTCAAAGGTCCAGTGGGTTTGGATTCTGCAGTGGGAAATTCGGTTGTTTCACCTCAGAGTTAGAGCATAGACACCAGGCTGCGCAGCTCTCGAAAGGTGCAAAAACACCTCTCTCAACAAGGAGAAAGAGATCACCCAGAGTTTGTGAAGCAGAAAGGTAAGCCTGTAAAGAAGGCTGAGTACTCCTGACAAAGGCAGGCACTTTCTAAGTGGCTGTACCTGGCAAGACTGAAGGGATGAAGGTAGATGGCAAGACAAACCTTAGGGCTGCCAAAACACTGAAACGCTGACAAAGAAGCACCACAGCAACTTCAAAACCTGCTGATGGTTTTAGAAAAAGAGTTAACCTGCCTGAACAGGTTAACCCCAGCTAGAGATTTAACACAAAACTTGTTTCATTCACACCAATTTTGCCATTGCAAGATTCTCTCCTGTGTCATGAACTAGAACAACTTCTTTCATGGAGTAAGAAATTAAGTATTTACGTAAATTATTGATTTATTAATACTATTTTCTAATTTTAAGAAAATTCATATTATTCTGTCAGGTTTCTGCCCACTTTTTTCCTTTTCTTTGCTTACTGTAGGAGCCATCCAGTAAGAAGGACTGTCGATACTACCATATATTTGAAAAGATAAACACTTGACAACTTGGCAACACTTAAGCATTCTTCATCCTTATTCTTTTATGCATCGTAAGGATCTCCTCAGAACACCCACATACATGCACAAACATTGTGTCACTCACACATAATACACTCCTTTTTCCAACCACAATTTTTCCTTTCCCAGCAGTTCCAACTATAATTCACTGGCAGAGCAAAATCTTGGAATAAGCATCTCATTTATCACCGGACAAAGACAGGCCTTTAGTTCTTCTCAGCTCTAAAGGCCAAGGTAGAACTGGCTGCCTCTCATTTGTCATAAACTTTCTGTAGATGAGTTAGTCTGTATCTGGGTGGACTGAGACAGGCTGGAACTTATTGCAATGTTTATTTCATATTTTAGTCAGGATGGGGTCAGAATTCACAGTTCTGAAGCTTTACTGCTGAGCAAGTTTGACTTTATCCTGTCTGAAAGAACCAGTACTGTGGTTCAGAGAGCTCCCTGGGGTGCTCAGGCCAAGTAATTACAGTAACTTGCATAACATCTCTCATCAAGAAACTGCATTTTTTCAGCAAGAAGAGGAGTCTTGTTCCATTCACTGTAGAGACTTACAAAAAGAAAACTGTCATTCTCGAGCACTAAACTGCCTGTAACCCATTTTACCTTACCAGCAATAAGGGCAGCAAAACAGAAAAAAATAATTGAAAAGTCTTATGTGCAGCTTACTGGGGGATCAGAGAAGACACTATTCTTTTTGTCTCAGTATGGCAGAACTGAGTTTTCGGGAAGAGTTTACATAAGGATTGGTTAATGGCCCCTGAACAGCAGAGCTCTCTTACAAGCTATCTCACAGTTCCTCACTGCCAAATTCACAGGCTGCCACCCAGGGAGGGATTGTGCCTGAGGCTTGCTCCTCCATTCCACAATTGCTTGGTACATGTAGATGCCTGCATATGTTTCAAAAGCCGTTAAGTTTGTGCAAGTTGCTCCCCTCCCTCTGCCCTATCTCAGTCCTTCTCCTGCAGATGGGGACACATCCGTCACACTCTCCAAATGACACTCACCAGACCATGCAAAGTCCATGAAGTCCAACAAGGACCATCGGTGGACTCCAAGGGACTAAGGCGGCTCTCAGGATGCCAGGCTAGAGTCAAGGAGGACACAACAATTTAAGCTTTTATTTATAAGGTGGGAGAATTCTTAGTAAAACAAAAGTTCTATCACATGCAAATTGGGACTGCTTTAAAGAGGAATTAAAGAAAATAATAAATCATTCTTCCCCCAGGATATTTCTTGGAAGGTAGAGACATGGTTTCTCCACTGGCAGAGAAGAGCCTTTTTTCCCCACCCCTTGGGTGAGTTCCCTAGCCACTGCGTTACTGACTGCAAGATGGCCTGTACCACCTGTTGATTTTATGAATGGTGCGCAAGTCTGGCATGCCATTTCTCTGGCTTTGCTTTTAACATAAATGTTGATATGTAAAATGAAAATTATTTGTTTCATAGAAGGAAAAAAAATATCTCATTATTCCCAATAATACTCTACTTCTAATCAATTTCATTTCTTTTTCAAGAAGCAAAAACTAGGACATGTTCATTTAGATTTAGCTCAAGCCAAGTTCATTTCCATTTTTTAAAGACCATTGGCATTTAAAAGGGTAATATATACTGTATTGTGAATGGATCCCTATTCAATTCCTTGCTCTTTACGCTACACAGCTTAATAAATTAACAATGTGGGAATTGTTACTGGGGTCATTAAGTTTCCAGAAAATTTGTTTTAACTGTGATGAGAAAGCTTAGTCTTATGTATTTGTACTCTATGTCTAAGATACAATATATTTTTATATATTCAATTTTTAAGTTGCACTTTTCTCTGCAGAAACTCATTGGGCCTGCTCCCCTCCCATTTTAACCTTTTTTCCTCAAGATCAGGGATGCCAAGATTCTGCTTAGTACATAAAACATCTGATATTTTGAAAGAAGAAAAAGAAAAAACTTTTTCTTTTTCCCCGGTGAAGCATACATTTAAGCATGAATAGACCATTTTAAAATTTCAACAACAGCACTTAGCCAAGAATGCAGAGATTGATAGTTTCTCAAAAAATTAAGATTATTTTAGGACATATTTGGTTAACAAAATATCTCAGGTTTCCCACCCAGCCTCAACAGTTGGCTTGTGCTGTACTAACCACTGCTTTTAAATTATACAGTGCACACTACAGTTATGATGGACATGGTTATAATGGACAATTGGTTATAGCGGACAAAAACAGATCTCCCAAACCAAACATATTAAGTTCAAGACATTCCTCTCTGGTTATAATAGACAAAGTTTGGCCACAATGCCAATTTCTGGGTTTTTTCTGAACGCTATAAGTGGACTGAATAGAAATGGGAGCTGGTGAGGAAAGTTACAGGAATACTATGTTTTTAAAATAGATTGTGCCTTAAACCAAGGACTGATCAAGATGGTAAAAGAGGTTATGCCAGACTGGCACTTTCTGCCAGCCTGATTGACCACCGCATACTAGATGAACCCAGAATTTTCTATAATGTGTTCACTCCTGCTCTAAGAGCCAACTCCAGCAGATGCAGCACCGTGGAGATGGAAAAGGACTCTGAGTCACCACTCCTTTGCAGGGCTCTTCCTCAGATGACACAACCTGTCCTGCCCATGAGCAAGGCCCGAAACTCCAGGGTACTCCAATTGACATACTAATTTTCAAGGTAGCCTTTTACATCCTGTTTGTATCAATATTTGCCAAGGGCACAAGGGGGATTGGTGGGCAAGTTAAAATGTACCAATTCAAATGGAAAGACAAGCCTGTGAGCTGTCAAGAAATGTGAAATATTTATGATCCGCAGCTCATGAAAGACTCAGTCAAAACTCTCATGAGATTTTCATGACACTTATCTAACCGCAACAGATAACATTTAAGTGACTATTCAGGTCCACTTCTTCCAAAGTATCTTTCCTGGCTGAATTTCAAAAACTAAACTATCAATGGTGGTTGTAGAAGTGAGAGTTATTTTTCAAGACTGCTTCTGAAACAAACAAACAAACAAACCGACCTTGTTTTTCACTTCTATTAAAAGTAAACAGTTTACATTTAAACCTTTTGTTCTGAAGAAGATTGACATAAGCAAGGCATGCTTGTCTTAAGTGTGAGCAAAGCCTACTCATCTGCGTTGCACATTTGGATCTCAGCCTTTTTGAAAGGCTTCAGCACATGTTTTTCCTTAGTAGCCACATACTTTTAGAGGCCTTGTGGACCTTCTCTAACCAGCATCTGTGTCACTAGCAGAGTTCATTCTGCAGGATCCTTGCCTGTCTGGATGAACGTGTCATGAACTCCCACCCCACTTTACCTTTTTAAAACACAGTAACAAAGTAGGACATAATTCACACTTGTACATCCACAAACATCCACTCACGCCTATGAAACAGGTCTGGTAGTAACACAGAGGCTCTGTATTTACATGACTAAAGTCCTGCGAGAGGGTGTCCTGTGAGCTAATGCTAATGGAGGAGAGGAGCTGACCAAAGATGCAATTCTGCATTTCAACAAAAAGCTTCATTTTTTTCTCCATGTTGTCTAGGACCCAAGTCTGTCAACACACAGTCTTGGCTTCCTGATGTCTAAAAGTATAAATGAGTACCTACTACATTTGGTAATAAAAGAAACATTATCTGTGAATTTTAGTTATATCTTATGTCACCTCCCTGCAAAATGGAGATGAACATCCCAAGTCAGCACAAAGTACATTGGAAATTATTTCACCTAATACCTATAAAGAAGTGCCAACACACATCTAAAAATAAATTATAGCATTCTCAGAAATATGATGGTGAATCATCTGTGATCCACAACAGTCTTGTGTGACGTGGTACACATTCGAAAAGACTAGGGAGTTCATGATTTTCCAGGTAGTGGAAGTCTGTTTCCACACATATGTCTCTTCCCTTCTTGTCATACAATAAGGGGGTCACAACACTTCGTGATTGTCTAAAGATTGTTTCATTTCCACAACAAGACAGATGCCTCAAGTCCCTTCCATTTTGGAGGAAGATTGCTAACAAAATGCAGTCAGTGAATGATCATTACAGAAAGTCCTGTGACTAGAACGTGTATAGGGAATATATACTGGAAAACACACTTGCCATCTAGAATTATAACTAAAAATGTCTGCAAGGTGCATTTAAACATACTGTGTTGTCCAAAGCTGTAGAAAATATCTCTAGTTAATTAGTTAATTCATTCAGAGGGTTTGGGATTTTTATTCTTCTTGTTGTTGTTGTTTTGAGTTTCGGTATTTTAAGGACTATTTTCCAGTTATTAAGTAGATGCCACCTGTACTCAGACAGTGCTAATGCACAGAATTTGATAGGCAGCACAAAGTATCATCAAGGGATGTGGCTGTCATACAGTTTTCTGTGCATTGAAAGTATCATCTTTGCACATAGATTCAAGTAACCACTGGACTTTCTCTTCACTGGCTAACTAACAACATAAGAATAAAATATAGATTTGTGAAAAATGTTTTGCTTCCCTAGAGAGTGTCTTAAATAATTTGGGGTGCATGTTCATCTCTTCTGCTAATCTATCTTCTTTTCATTTCCTTGGTTAAAGATATAATACTCAATGGGGGAAAAAAATGAAGAGAAAAAAGTGAATTAAGATTACATTTGGCATTTTGAATACAACAAAAGTACCTATAGAGCTGCTTTATTGTACAGTCAAGTAAACTGCAGCTGTCAGCCCTGTGATCACTTCTTCAGTAAGCAAAAAGGACTCAGCTCTGACCTGGCTACATGCTGGTTCTCACCACTATAACAACTGATATTTTCTGCTTTATGAATTGCATTTACAATTATTCCTTTGCTTTCAAGGAAAACTTTGAAAGAAAATGTGACTAGACTTCCTAAGTGAGTACTTTTTTCTTTCTTTTTTTTTTGTTAAATAAAAAAGCTGTATATCTGTTTTTATTAGAGATGATGTAAAACCTTTTGCCCGAGATAAAAACTTCTGCAGGATGACTTGCAAAATCTTGTGAGTTTATTGGCATTCTCCTATTACGTTGACATTAAAGAGCCCAAAATATGCTAAATATGACCCTCTGTCTGGAGACAGAGCAACTACTGCATATGTGGAGTCAGAGAATATGCATTGTTGAAACTTTGATCACTTCTTTAAATGTGTCATTAAGGGGAGAAATTCTGGCCTTACTGAAATGAATGGGAGCTTTGTGATTGACTTTAGCTGGACCAAGGCTTCATTAGCTGCCTTCTGAGAAGAATTTCTAAATTTGTTGTGTAACTTTGTTCAAGATCCACATTTCACAGGAATAACAAACATAACTGAATGCTAGAATTGGTTTAAAATTTGAACAACATTTTCCTGAAAACCTTTCTTTTTCAGAATGTTCTCTTTTAATTTTTCTGAAGGGGGAAAATGATGAAATTAAACAAACTTTATTTCAAAAATCTTTCTCAGTCTTAATTGACATGTTTAAAGGTCTGATATTATGTGTTTTTTCTTCACTTTCTCCCTTTTTCTTCATTAATTTCTGTCTTCACTTTCCTTTTTTCTGAAATCCCAACAAAAAATTTTTAAAGGGATAAGTGGGCAGGGCAAAGAAGGAAGAGGGGAGGAATGACAATTATTTGGGAAGAGGTATTACTTTTTCCATATTCCATTTCTTGCACTCAAGGTCAAAGACAAGACAGAAACAAGGGACACAGCTTCAAAACTAAAAAACTCCCCTTTTTCCAGAATGGTTTTCAAGAGAAAGCACCGTATTTTGAAAGTTAATTACATGTTGTATGCTGTTCCTTTTATAAAATTACCTTTTTCATTTCTATTAATCAATTTGTCAGAAACTCCTAGAAAATGTCATTTTACACTGCTCCATCATGTAGATAGGCAAAACACAGAAGACTATGACAGAAGCAGTCTGTGCAAGGCTAAGCAGTATATGGCATTAAATAAAAATAGGCCCTGAATACTTTTTTAAAAAAAAGGTTGTTTACCGTGGCAAGA
The DNA here is from genome assembly GCA_013399435.1 of Arenaria interpres. NCBI lineage: Eukaryota > Metazoa > Chordata > Aves > Charadriiformes > Scolopacidae > Arenaria > Arenaria interpres. The sequence continues at coordinate 122,177 of VXAK01020981.1, forward strand.
CACATTTGACAAACTGCATTCCAGCAAATCAAAATATCAACAACTCTTCAGCAAAAAAATTCTTTTCAGCAAAATTCTTATCCAGGTGACTGAATGGTTTGTTTTCAGTTCTGACATCAGTCAGATAACTAGTCTGCTCTTTCAGCCTTCTCCAAGTTCATCAACCTTAAGACTTCATAAAATTGACTTAACTTGATTTGCCATAATTTCTTTAACAATCAGTAGTCTATATGTTTATTTGAAAATACCTTTTTTTGAAATTTCTGAAGTCTCCATCTATAGGTTCTTGGGTAAATGGTTAATTGTTTAAATGACAAGTCGGAGCACGAGGTGAGCTTTCTAAGCCATTTTCTGGCTTCCACAGTAATATTCTGGTCACCTCATAATCCCATTAACCATTTTAAAGTAAAAATGTATCAATGGAAAAATAAAATATGAGGAGCAGTGCTGCACAGATGTTGTCTATCAACAAACAAAACAAAAATACCCTACAAAACTGCATAGTAGGTATATGAAGGTACATATTTCCATCCTCAGCAACAGGTTGCTGACAGAAATTTGTAAAAAGAAAACCATATATCTATAGAGGGTTTTCTAAAAGAAAAATTGTTTCAATTTTATCTAATACAAATTTAATTCTGTCAGCTGTACACTTGCTCTGTGTACACACTCAAACAATGAGAAGAGCAAGCTTCAAGCTCTCACACTTCATTATTCACCTCATACATTATCTGCATGACATAGGAAGAGATACTGTTTGATACAGTGGGACAGAAAGTTTACCACAGATCCTACACAGTCCTGGCACAAATTATTTTGATAAGTTAACAAAGTTTCTGACAATGTCATCAATAAGAACGGCACTGGAAAGTGTTTGAAAAATTTAATGTCTGTACCTGAGGATATCCTGTGTTAATCAGAGGTGAAGGTTTACTTTTGAAAATCCTTTATCCAGAAGATCTGCTAAACATCTGTAAATACCTACCTACCTCCAGGGGGTATAATACCCCATGGTTTTCACTTTTTCCTCCTAAACTTCATTTAGCAAGAAACTGCAGATATATTCGACTTCTAAAAGTACTCACAGTTACTAGGTATATCTGAGTAACTTCTTCCAGAGTGGGAAGAAGCCCTAGCAATTCCAGGTAAGATGGAGAAAGTTCCCGTAACATGACATGTTCGTAAGGTGATGATAGAAAACTCATCAGAATTGACTAAAAAGGACAGTAAATTAATTATGCTGTGATATGGACTGGCTTAGCCGTTTCAAGGCTTGCTGCAAACATTTACTTCCCTATTATTCTTCACCATAGCATACAATTCTCCTGTCTTTACCTCATGGATAGGCAAATGCCTATGAAAAATTTGAATGTTTTTTAAATTATTTACACCTAACTACCTCTTTAAATGGCAAACCCCAAATAACACTGTTACCCAAAGTGACTTCATGAAATATAGAGCTGCAGCTGTGTTACTGAAAGATCAGCGTTTACATCTAAGAGATGGATATTGGGGGGATATTGTTTAATTTACTATCTTTAGAACCCAGGTATTGTCGTCAGATGGTTTTAGAAAAAAATAGGATTTCATAAATCTAGAGGACAGGTTTATAAAGGCTACTCATACAATCACCTTTAGCTTTCAGCGATATATAAAATTTTCTACAAAGTCACTATATTCTTTTTTAAAGAAAATTAAGTGGAAGAGGTTAAGGCATGTCCACATACTGAAATCAGAGTGAGAAAACAGGTAATTAAGAACTAATACATAACACTGAACAGCATCTCTTTTCATTTTGCCTGCTTTGCTACAATGTGTATTTACTTCAGTCAATATTGTGAGTGAAAAATATCATCAAATTTTTGTTGAAACCTTTATTCAGTGAATACATTTTCATTAGAAATTTTCATTAGAAATAAGATCACGTTACTGTAACTGTACAATAGCGACTTTTTGAGATAACTGTTATAGTAGTGTAAGTATTAGGCAGTCATAGAATCATAGAACTGTCTAGGTTAGAAGGGACCGTTAAGATCATCTAGTCCAGCCATCAGTCCAACCCGTCATTGACTCATCCTTAATATTTTTGTTATTAAAGATCTTAGAGAGTTTTAACTGATTTATATTTGAACCAGCCACCACTAAAATGCAAAAGAAGTTATTATTTTAGCTTTGAACAATAGGTAAATATCATAGAACCATTCTATGATTCTATGATATTTACCTATTGTTCAAAGCTATTTCTAATAGCTGTAAAATATTTCAAGATGATTGCAACTACAATCAATAGAACTTGTGAATACAGCTATTTCTCAGAATTACTAGGTGTGCTAAAAAAAAAAATTCTGAAATTCTGATGTTATTTTACTTGACAAAAGGTAAACCAATTTAAAACAATTGAAAACCTGTATTATACAGTCTATTAGCAATCAAATAATGATACATCTATATTACAATTTCTCATATACTATGTGCTTAGTTCATGGCAAATACTCATTTTCATTTTCTTTTCACCTCCATAAACAAAGGCACGTCTCTTGAAATTACCATTTACATTATCAACAGCAACTTAAGTCATATCAAGTAATGTAAAAATTATTTACATTTGCAAATATTTTTGACACAGTTTTCTAGACATCTTCAAAGTGCAGTACATAATAGCTCAGTCTTTTTTGGTTGTGCAATAAGAAACATTTAAAACAAATCTTCCCATCATTCGAGATATCAGCAGTCACAAAAGAGTACTTCCTTCACTGTCAGTTTTCTCAAATAAGAAGCGAGCCTATATGTTGTTGCAAATGTGTGAAGTTTTAGTCCAGTAATAATAACTGTTATTCTTTTGCATTTTAGTGGTGGCTGTTTTTTCTTTTGCGTTCACAAAGAAATGTAAAATCTTTGTTATTTTAGAAGTGATCCTTGAGTGCAAGGAATTATTTTCTGGTCTTCTTGTGACCAGTTCTTGGTCTTTAATCGTTAGCCTCAATTGAGGATATAAGGGATTCCCAGATGAGATTTAAAGTCTCATCTGAAACCTCCATCCAATTCTTAATCTAATGTCAGAAGAAACTAATTTCTTTTTCTTGCACCATCATACTTATGAAGTCCGTCCACAACCTCCTCAGCACCTTAGACCACCACAGTAACACACAACACAAAATCTCATGCAGACAGATGTCCTGCTCTATTTATAGACTTTTGCACCTGAAGAAATATTTGCAGAGAGCTCTGCAAAAGCCTCTACCTGAAAACTGCCAGGAGGAGTTTGCTTGCAAATGCATTTCAAAGCCTTGCCCAGATCCTTTGCAATAAAATATATCAGCACTCAGAGGCAGCCAGCACTTTCAGAATGATGAATGAAGAGTTCAGAATATGTTCATTTTTTCTTGCAACTTTCTTTCACAAAGAAATTATAAAGCATTGAGATTCACACTTCTGTCATTTATACCAGGTGAGCACTTCACCTTAGAGCAAGAGCAGCACCAAAGAACCTTTTCCTTCATCAATCATCCAACAGTGATTGAAATCTATTTTTACTCTGAAAACAGATTTAAATTAAAGTGACTTGCTTAACATTGTTCTACAGAGCTTTCACTGATTTATTTAGGCTTCTCTTATTTAGGCAAGAGTTGCATGAACCGAGAAACATGCCCTGTGGTGAGTGAAGACGGGCATTACAGGGGACAAATTCAACAAATGAACCACAGCAGACACTCTCTTCTATGAAGCCATATAATTTTGTTTTCCTATATTATTTTCTCATTCTTTTAACTAAATCTTATTCTGTGCCATGCAAATTACCTTCAGTAATTTTCTAGATGTTATCTCTGTCTCAGAAAAGGTTGAGGAAATAAATCTGACACCCCAAATACGTAGACTCCAGCCTCACCATTCAGCCTTCTCTGGCTTTTCCCTGAAAACACACAGAGGCACAGAAACCCCAAAGAAGTACAACTTTCAGCTTTCTTCCCAAGCACAGCTCCTTCTTTCCAACATCACTAGCTCCTTCCATCTCCTCTAAACTGCCTTTTTTTCCAGCTTCTGCCTTCCAACCCTGTTCAACTTACAGGTGCATGCTTTCTTCTACCCATCAGCAGTTTTGTTTCTGATAGGAATTTTGCTTACTTACTTTGTCAGTAAACCATAAAGAGAACTGCAAGCAACCTGATGTAGAAGTGATTCCAACACAGAGTTATCCTACAGCCATATTCCAGACTGAGGTCCATAACCATAAAAAAGATTGAGATTGGCAGGATTTAGGAAATTAAAGCCAGACTTGTGGCCCTTGAAACCTGTAAGCAACTCTTCACTCATGGTCAGAGCTCCTAAACTGTCTGAAGCTCTTTTGGCACTTAAGAAAACGTCTGAAAAGCCTGAAATGGCTGTGCTTTGAAGAAAAGGTTTGGCTATACCTCCACTTCATCAGGGAAGCACTAAAATCCAAGAAACTGGAATGAGAGAGATATCTCTGCCGGGCTGCAGGTTAGACACCTAAATCCAAGAGGCAAGAGCAAGAGCTTTGCCTTCAGAAGCAGCTCCTAACTCAGCGTGTTGACAGCCTTTGCCCCAGTGATGACTCTCTCACTGAGCATCCCTGCAGGGCCACAGGCTCAAGGCTATGTCACTCATTGCCTTCCTTGGTGGCCCCAGCAGTGAATCTTATCTGGAACCATATGGCTATAAAGTAGATACAAATTATGTCTGTGCAAAACATCCCCTGATTGTTTTTAAGTACCTTTACAGTGTCATCCAGAGTTAGAAAACCAAAAAATTAGTCCTAGGATTTCTCCAGACAGTCCAGCCCTGACCAAAAACTTCTCTGTGGCTGTGTTCTATGGGGTTAGAAATGACATCGGTGACATTTCTTACTGGCTCATAGCTCACAAGGCATTCCAGTTCACTGTGTGATGCTTTTGTTTCTCCACTCTCATCACAAATTAAAATGTAATTTTTGTATTTTGACCGCTGAACACTTGAAGGCTGAATTGTTTTGTAGTCCCTAGGGCACCAGGCAAAACAAACAGAGAATTTCAAATTTCTCATAACATCAGATAAGAGCATCAGTTTACCCTCTTATTTTGAAGACTGTCTCCAGTCATCAGGATTGAGATCATGAACTACACTTCTGCTGTACAAAATCTACTCACTGGCAAATTCTGTGTAGTTACCCAAACTCCTAAAAATGCATCTCTTTATAACTTGGGCACAGATGACTGAATTTGTGTCTTTTGACTGAAAAGATTATTTACCTGGTTAAAGGGAGAGCATAAGGGATCTTAGTAGTGAAGCCAGGGTTTCCAGAGAAGGTAAGCAGGGAAGACACTTATAAAAGAGACAGGAGATTGGAGTATTAGTACTAGTATTAATACAGCTGCTAGTATTGACATTAAACAAACCAACCACCTTCAGAAACTTTTAGTTATTTCTGTCTTAAGCTTTATCACCAGGTTTCTTTGCTCTGTCCTCAAACAGCCTTCATTACGTGTCTATCTGTCTTCTTATACTCTAGTTCTTGGGTGCAAGGATTGTTTTTCTCTTGTATTGGGAAAGTGCCCAGGCCACTTTAGACATAGCCACAACATAAATATTTTTTATCCAGACTGCTGGAATGCCCACTCAGTGTGTTAGCTACATGGCTGCACGTTCAGTCACCTCTTGCTCTCTTCCAAGGTTTGTCCCTTATTTCCTGCAGTTTACTGTTAGCAGCAGAGGACCATCTATACACAATCAGATATCTACTTTCAGAAAAGCAGATATTTCCCCCCCTTGTTTTTCTAGCAAAATTAGATAATGACAGTTCTAATGAACTCACTAAAAGAGGTGACCTACACAGAATCCACCAGCAGCGCGGCTGCGTGTGTTACTCAGCAAGACATGCTGCAAATACAAGTATAATAAACACTGCTGGAGAGGGCTGCCTGGTGAACTCGTGGTGCAGCTGTGGAGCACTGCATCGCTGGCCAAGTGACCCCAGTTGCAGAGCAGTCACAGAATCCAGAAAGCTGAGTTCATAACAGTTATGTGTTCGTAGTCAGGAAGAAAGAGTCAGAAAAACAAGTATTTCATCTTGTTTTAGCATGTGGGATTTAAAGTACAAGGCCTGATTTTAAATTCTCTATCTCTCCAATGCACAAACTGCTTTGGTTTGGCATAAATGTTGCCCCACGTATGTCAATGGGAGTTCCAGCTAACCTCCGTGAAAGATCAGTTGAATAAAACACATCAAAGAATTGGATTCCCTGAGCAATGTCTTCCTCAAGTTTCCCTGCTGTAAAGAAATGGAGTATGTTACTCGTTCTGATGCGTAAAGCTCTTAATAACTTCAACGGTAAGGCAAGAAATTAATTCATTGACGAATTTTGGTATCACTGCAGAATAGCTACACCTCTAATTAAAGCAGAATTACTGCATTTGTAGTATAGTTGACATGGCTAAATTACATTATTTGTGAACTAAAAAGTATGTAACTTGTAAAGTTAATTCATAATCAGACAAAGTTCATATTTTTCATGTGAGAGTTTTGTAGACAATCTGTTGGAAAGTGAAACAAACATTTCCCTTATTACTGTATCTTTCACAAAATATGTTAACTGTAAATTTTGCACACTTCACACATTTTCTATAAAAATAATACCTATAGAACATTAATAGTGATAATCTAAAGCTATAAGAAATAATTATTAAATGTGCATTTACACCTATCTCACATTCCAGAGGAATAATTGTTACCAAGAATCTATTGCCATACATAGCAATGAGGCTATAATTTTAGAACAATCTCTGCTAATGTAGCTACATGGAGAGATTCATCATTGTGTTACTGTGTCTGTCATTTTGAATTTAAAGATACCTTCTTATATAATGCAGAAGTAGTAAAGTGCCAACGTATACAGTGAGTATAGATAATAAGCCATCCAACCACTCAAAATGCTAAAGTTATGCTTGTAAAGACACAGAGCAAAATACAACTTACTTTCTTTGTGACCTGTGTTTAGGCTGCATTATCCACAGGCCGTGGTCAGACATCTGCAAATTTCTACAAATGAAACCTTTATTTGATACCCCAGGGAACTCTTAGTTTCTCTCTGTTTTTCTTGTTTGGTGTGTCAACTAAACTGACATGGCCCAGATTGACATCAAAAGTTCATAGGATTTGCCTACAGTAAATAAATAGGCACCGTTATAATGGCCCTTGTAGGTATTGTGGAGGGGAAAAGATTTTAAAGTAAAATAATTGCAGAAGATATACAATTGTCTCTGTAAATTAGTGTATCAGGTTACTCAATAAAGAACATTTTTAAGCACATCTAAGTTAGCAATGGAATAACTGAGTTTTCTTGCACAGCCTTAATTCATATCAGTAAAGTGATTATGTACTACAAATTCTGTACTGCATTTTACAATGTACACAACAGACTTTATTTCTGCAAATGAATCAAAATTGTCTACAATTGTCTGAAGAAGCAAGTCTTACATATGCATATACAATAACAATAATTATAACTACAGGTATCTAAAACTAAATAAAAACAACACTTACTAGTGTTTTCCATCTGATGTCCTCAAGGAGGTTTACAAAGTTGTACTAGAATATTTGTAATCTAGTTTGCAAATAAGTAGGCGAAAGCACAGCAAAGTATTCCTCTGCACTTTGAAGTTTTTTGTAATGAACAGAGAAAAATAATGGACCTCAATTTTCTTCATTTCTTAGAACTACTTAAAATTAGGGATTACATGGTTCACAATAAACTTTTACATTGCTTTCTAAAGTTTTATACAGATATATATTAAAAGCATATGTCTTGTTGTACGTTTTAAAGATGGAAAGTGTTCTACCTGTATTTACATATCTTGATTCAAATCTCCTTTATTTTCAGTTGGGAACAGAAAATCCTTTATTATTCTCAGCTGGGCCCAGTCCCACAAACATTTCAACTCTGCCTTCATCAGATGCAGATCACACCAGCATTTATCCCCACTAATCACCACTCCCTCTGGCACTGACATTATCCTGGGGAGTTTCCCATTCACCTGACATCAATTACCCTAGACCCTGCTGATACTTAATTCATATCATCATACTTAATTAATCATTAACCCCTTCACTGCAGTCAGTCTTCTGTAATTGGTGTTCACAGCATCTGCAAAATATTAAGGGTATTTGACTGTACATTCATCATCAGCTCTTCTACTAGAGCATGAAGTACAAACTACAGACTTCAGCCATGTTTCAGAAAGATATCACCTAAATATATTAACGTTAGGAAAAATTAACATTCCTGATCCAGTAGTTCCGTAAATCTAACAACTTCATATCTACCATTCAGTTCTTTTCAGAGGCATTTAATAAAATCTTGTTCTCACAAGAACATCAGGAGACCTGTTTAATCACTTAGCCAGGAAAATTGTTCAAGGAATTAAACAGAACTCATTGAGTAGATTCACATTTCAAAATATTTAAATAAAAAAGACAGACAGATTTAAAGGAAAAGTCCAATTTAAAAATTAACTGTTGTCAGTCCACTCTAAAAATAGCATTTTTTCCTGATCATGATACTGATAGAGCTTGGTGACCAAAATATCTGAACAAATATATGAGCTGACACCACAGACAGCTATGCATCTCTGAGGATATTTTATACTGTTTAGTTGATATCATAAAGAGGGATACTTTTCTTTATAGAGTGGCCAGAATTCTACTGAGCTTCAAAAATCCACTTACCCAGGCTAATATTCCACCTTTTCATTGGAGACCTATAGGAAAAATAAAGTATAGTGTGCATGGACACTAGAGACCTGGTACAGGACTCTAAACATAGAGTGAGAAATGCAAGGAGGCTGAGGAATTAAGCAATTACTGGGGGTGGGTCGTTTCAGGGAACAATCACTTAGGATGTGAGAAAAATATCCATTATCAGTGGATTGTATTATTAGAGTTAAATCATGTGGTCATTTGTTATATCTCATAATCTCTTTCCATTTTTATCTTTTAATATTAAGTTTGAACAGAAGGTCTATGAAATTACATTTATATTAAATGAAAGAGCCAAAGAATTGGTACAGAGGATATTTCAGTAAATCTCAAGTTAGCAACAAATCTGGAGGTCCATACTCTATACTCACTTTATTGGAAGACAAATAACACATTGCTGATGAGATGTTTCCCAGGTCTTTATATTCTGCTTTTATTTTGTTTTGCTTTTAGCTTAACAGAAGAGAAATATTTAAAGAGCAGAGTATCTGACAAATCTCATTTCACAAGCATCAAGAAAGAGGTTAATGAGGTTTCAAAATAGGGTTAAGTGGTACCACCATCACAGAAGCTGTGAATGTTTGTAGAAGATGCACATAAAAGAAGAGCCATTTTAATAGTATGGAAGATTCTCACTTTCATTTCTTCTAGCAGAGTAATGTCACAGAGATTTTTAAATTTTTATTAGAGGTGCAAGATAAAATAGAACAAAGCCACATTTACTGGTCTCATATCTTCACTAATCAGGTTGCAGAGATCAATTAATACAAAAATAAAAATTTAACTATTTTTTAATATGTATTTCTCTTAGAAATATCTCTAGCAAATACATCAAAGTTATTCATCAGTCCATGTCAGACTGAAATCAAACAGTTTTTCCTTGTGGCCAGGCAGAATACAATCATATCTGTAGATCAATGCCTATTACTTCACTTTGAAAAAGAAATAAAACAAAAATAATCAAGCATTCTATTCCCTCCAGTTCCACAGAACTGTTGGTACCAGTCTTCACCTTCTTACAAAGACCTGTGGATCCACACAGAAGGTCAAATTCTTAGTGGTGCAAAATTACCCCTCTCTATTACGGTCACTGGTGTTGTGTTTGCTTCAAGGAATTTGTTGAGCATTTCCAATAAAAGTATATTACTGCAGGAATCTTTCATTGCAAGAATGGAAGGAACTGGTCTGTTTCTAGTAGTTGGAAAGAGTCCAAGTACAGCCAGTTGAGAGAAAATTTCCTTAGCTAAATGATTTTTGTTGAAACTTTCCTACAGAATTTTGCCTGAGGCAGTCAGTGAGTATGGAAAATTTCAGTCCAAACAGCTGAAGTATGATCAACATATTAGCATTTGAAAATGGGATTTTAACATGAGATGTGTCAGGCAACTTTAGTAATAGATAGGTCTTTCTGTTCCCCCTGTACTATAGGTCTCCTTAAAGGCACCAGTGACTGCTGTTAATTCCAGACTTGGTTGTAATGGATGGTGTCCTTCCCATTCTCTTTTAGGCTAATTTAAAAAACTAATTCAGTGCATTTATGGAATTCAGCATCATAAAAAACAAACACTTTTCACAGAAGAATTGTTCCAATGATAAAAGCTGAGTAATGCTAGGCTTCAGAGTCGAAGAGTTTTTCTTGTGGCTGATTGTATATACACCTCATGGAGGTTTCGTAGCAAGGAGTGGGTGTGCAAAACAGGAAAAAGTCATGTACAGAGAAGCATTCATGAGGGAACAAGAGAAAAAGACCTTCATGACATAGGAGAGGATTGGAAAACAGGCTTGCAAACTGTGAGCAAGACAACTTCTGTGTTCTTGCTTTTTCAGCTCTATCTGTTCTACGCTTCCCTAGGATTTCTCTTGTCAGAGAAAAATCTCTGATGTTCATTAACTGTACAGAACAAAGAGCAAATTTATAAACATTTATGTATACTGGTGTATGTTTACTTACTGGTTTTATTTCCTTGAGACGGTAAAAGCCTTTACATAAATTTCATAGATGTGTAATATTTGCATTTAGTTTATTTGTTTAATACAACTACCTGCACTTGTTTCCTAATAATACCTTATTCGGACAGAGTATTTTTGAATGGCACTAATCTCTGTAATCTAGAATTATATTAAATTAATGCCTACCACTCCATTTCATGGATCTCACGAATTCTGTGTTTGTCTTTATTGTATATAAGATGCCACCACCTTTACTTAAGTGCAGTATAACAACTCATGATGGCTCCTCATGTACTTGTCATCAAAAATAATTGTCACACAAGTAATAATTTGTTGGATTACAGTGCATTAATAATTTCTGATTTAGTACATTACTGTTTGACAGGAGACATACGCTGTTATTTCTAACAAGAAAGCAAAACACAACAGATCAACTGGGTGGTGGCAGAAGCTCTAACGCCTCCTCCCTTTTGCACTGCCTAGTGCATAGCACAGTGCAGACCTGCAGAGCAGCTGCATCCTGATTAGGATACAGACATCTGCCTGAACTGTTCTTCCTCCAAAAATAAGTGCCCACACCAACGAACACCAGTTCTTCTCAGTTAGCTTCTTTATTATTAGCTTAAGATACTCACTCGTCCACTAGCAACCCACTGGCTATTCCTCTTCTGCAAATTTCCCCAAAAAAACCTTTTCTTAACTCCGTTGTCTTATGGGATTTGATTCTTTGTGGCCAGACCACAGACACGCAGATACAGTGTCTCCTGGGGCCCCAGGGAATGGTCAAGAGAGGGTGGAATGGCAACTTCTATTTCTATACAAATAAAATATGTCCGTGAAGGAAAGAACGGTTGCTGCCAACTTTGTACCATTTGCAGGACTACTGTAATAAGAGACATCTCTGATCCAGGAAAAGTGACATCTAGTGATTTCTGTTTAGAAAAAAAAACAACATTTTTTTAATCAGTTAGAGTAGTTTTAAGAACTGCTGTGAATCCTATTGCCCCTTTCTCCAACTAAAATACTCATAATCTCTATCTCAATATAATGTCAATAACGTGAGAGGATTAACTTTAAAATTAAAATAAAATTTCACTTTTCTTGCCTCTACACTCTTTATAATGTGCTCAAATTAAAATAATTATTTTCTGTACATATTTATACATTTCTTATTAAGCTACCTTGATCACCACAGTCTGAAGTACAAACACTTTCTAGAAACATTAGGGTATTTTAATTGCTGTCTTTGTTATTCCTATGGCTGACTGAGAAATGCTCTTTCTGGCGAGCTCTCTGAAACAGACTGGAAATATTCATCTAGATAAACGAAGGACTCTCCTGGAGGGATCGCCTGAAAGGCAGATGTACCAGCACACTCATTCGACTGTTATTGTTGTCTGACAGTTGACGATAAGTACAGACTAAAAAATAAATTTTAAACTAACTTTTGCTTACTAGTTGAGCAGAAAATAGCAGGCTGGTATAGAATGGAAATAGTAAATGGGAGGCATACGTGGGTTTGGAACTGTAAAGATCCCCTGACAGGATTGGGCAAGCAGTTTCATTCCAAGTCCAAACAACCTGAACTCCAGCTATATAATTATGTTTGGATTTGTTTTTTTTTTTCTACTCGTAATATTTTGTTTGGCTTCTGGACTGTTTGGAAGTTAGAATTTCTTCTGCTGCCTATTTACTTATGACATTCAGTGCTGGCTAAGCTGATGCATTTCTGAACTGTGGAACTCTCTAAATTCCCAAGGATACTTGAAAACCATCATTGTCAGTAATAAAGTTTAGATATTGTGGGTAATAAGAGCAATTTCAGTAATGAGAGGTTTACAATCTATCAGTCTTGTGACTTTGTTTTCTTGAGAGCTAAGGGGTGGGTCAGCAAGTATGTGATATGAGGTAGCAATTATTCATCCTAATTATTATGGAGGCACAGTAGTGTCACTAATAAAAATGATTCAAGGCTTTACTAGTTGGATGTGGTCAAAAAGCAGGGTTTCTCATTTGCAGGAAATGCTAGTTTGCTTGGTATTTGGTTGCAAAATGCAAACCTACCGCAAAACTTTTCAAAACTCCTTATAAACTCAAGACCCTGGAGCAGCCCGGTGTCCCTGTCAGAGAAATCACTGTCTTCACCACCAAAATTAGCTCCTGTAAAGCAACAATACAACACTTATATGGCCCGGCATGCACTGCATATTCAAAACACCAGTCATGACTGATGAGTCCAAAATAAAATAAGATTATACAGTCACACATACTTGCAAAATTAGCCTCTTCTCCTCTAACAGTAGGTGGAAGGGTTGTGTGAATTCTGTGAAGTATGTTGTACTTTCTGCAACTTCCCAAGTTCAGTTGATCTTATTTCCACTAATTCATTGTAACTAATTAGTTGGTCTTCATATATTGACAAATTTTCTCTCCCATACCATCTCTCATATTACATGTCTCCCAAAGCACCCCCTTTGCTGACCCAGAATCATTGCTCTTCTTTCAATACTTCCTTTGTGCTCTGCACTTGTGACACAAAAACTTAAAGCAGACCTTCTGCATGAGATGTTGACACCAGTTTTGCCTGAGATGGATTGGGACTAGAATTGTCCTTATGTGAGTGACTCAGCCTTTCCCTTACTCATTATTTAACTATAAATCTAAATTCTATTTACTAAGATAGATCCAGTGGTATGACATAATCTGTACACGTTTGGTACCTGGTTGGTACAGTTTACAAAAAAGCTTAGTAAAAACACATCTTTTGGAAAGATTTCAAAACTTGAGCCAAGGATTCCCACAAATTGGTCCACCATCTCCTTTGGAAATAGATCTAATGTTTTTTACTGCTAAGGAACTGCATCTTAGTAAAAGCCCACTTCCATATATTTTTAACCCCATTTTTACCATACAAAGCTGGATGTCTCAACCAAGTATATCCCCTCAGTTTATATCAGAAAAGTCACCCCCCAAAACTTTCAGATGGTTCTTGTATGAAACTGAGATGGATTCTATGGGGACGCATTTAATTTTGTCCAAAGCTTTGGTTAGGAAGATTGAGGGAACTTTTCCAGGACATTACACAATGATCCTTCATTAGAAGACTATAAAGTTTTCTGAGTAAAATGTGAGGGGAAAAAAAATTACTTCTGGCTTCCATACTGTGTAACTCCATGCAATGCTGTAAAAAACCCTCCAAAATTGGCTTGCACAGAGTCCAGACCTTTTACCTCAGCCATCCCTTATTAGTTACTAAGATAATTAAACTTGTCTCAGAGTTTCCACAGACAAACTCTATCTTTGAGGGATTATGATTCAGCTGTAAATTTTTACTCTAGGGTGAAATTTAACAAACAAAGGCTTAATCCAAAACTAATTTTAATAGTATTAATTTAAATACAAGTTTGTGTTTTTTGCTTTAAGCTACTAAGCTTTCCATGTCCCCAGCACCCTATGTGCCTTGGGTAAGTTTTAAAAGGAAGTTACATTTAAGGCATTCCTAACTAAAGGTACCAAAACTGGTTCTTTCCTAAACAGTGCTTCTCTGACTCTCCCCAGTGATGTGCAATGCCCTGGGTACCAGGACACATCTGACACCCCAGACCAAGGGCTGTAGCACTACTCATGTGTGTATTTGATTCAAGCATTCCTGTAGATGTTCAATTCCAACACCACTGACCTGGAGATGAAAGCCCTAAATTCTATTCTCCTCTTTAGTTGTTCAGACTCAATGGTAGCTCAGGACTTTTCAAATCCCCTCTGCATGAGGGCGAGCACCTAAAACCACACAAGGCAGTTGTCTGATTGCAGTCAGCTCTATTCTGACTCTGCCAGACAGCTTCTCCCCTATCTTTGGCAAGGACCTGCTGAATTGAATTTCACAGAAAAAATTCACGGCTTTCTACAAAGGTAAGACTCTTAAGTGTGCTACACAGTTGTCTTCTCAGGTGTCTGTACTTCATGGAAGTTGGAGGCTGCTTCCCAGCACAGGTGCAAGTTACTGTAAATCTTCAGGGTCTTGTATGACAACAAGTAACTCTGCCTTCTTTAATTTTTCTCATCATAAACACAGGTTAAAGATGTTTTGCTTGACGTCAGACTTGCATCCTCTGCTCATTGTTCTCTATGGTTTTTTATGTTTTGTTGGGGTATTAATATGTTCCTTAAAGTATCATATTTTTTAATGTCATCTGTCTATTAGATATAGATCTGAATATCTGTTGATGGGCACAATTCACATTCATTGATAAAACGAAAGCAAAATCTTTGTGATTTCTCTCTTGTTTTATAACTTTCAATGCAGGAATAAATGGCTGCACAAACAACAAGATCTACTCTGAGCACAAGAATTAGATACACCATTTCCCTTCCACACAAATGTACATGTAGAAAATCACATCAATCTTCAACAAAATTGCACAATATTAAATTACATAATTTTGAAAATGCCAACAAAAACAAAATTTTGGTCTCTTTCACAAAAAATAAGATGTTTCAGCCAGTGTGGTATGTCAAATCTGACCATTTTGCAAAATTTTTTTATAAGCAGATATCTCTTTCAGTTAATAAGTCTGCCTCTCCCAGCAAATATTCTCTGCTTTATTTTCTATCACTTGGTAAACAAACAAAAAAAACAGAATTTTGAGAATCCTACATTCCATTACACTGAGTGCCCTGAAAAGAACCCACTCACTCATAAATATTCCAAGATGGCAAGAGCTGCAAAACTGCATTAAAGGTACAAAAATTTAAACATCAAGCTGAGGAAAAGTAGCAGAGAAAAGCTAAAACCTCTTCTTCAGCTGCATGAGCAGAGGCCCACATGGCTCAGCCAAGCTCAGCCACAGGCAGGCAAAGTGAATGTCCTATAATCTTGGATCCCTGGGGCAGAGCACAGGCTGAGGACACAGCCCAGGGTTGTGGCCGCATTGTGCTATCTCTTACAGACACATAATCACAAATCTTAAATTTTAGTTAGGTATTTCGGGTTATGTAGGTTTGCACTGATGTGTGAGAAAGACAAATTCTTCATCAAATCACAGCAAAAAACTAAGGAAGGAAAAGACTTACTCATCTGAACTTTATTTATATTTTTATTTCTGTGCATTTTAATAAATTATATCTACTTCCTGTAACATAAAATAAACACTTTACAATTTGCAGTTCAACTGATCAGATTTTTTTAAAAAGCATTTTGCCTTTTGGGTTGTTTTGCAGTGATCCAGTAATTACTCACTTTTCCAAGAGTAAATACCCAACCTGGCATGTCTAAGCTACCCTCTGTAGATGGGCTGCATAAAGATTTTCACTCCCTAATACCATGTGCTCTGAGTTGCACCTCACACAACCCATACCAGAAGGCATAACTACATCCTCCAGTACTAAATCACACAGGTATTTTGACTCCTAACTTCTACATTAAATGGAACTAAATCTAAATACCTTTGTGGATCTGACCTTTTAATGTAGAGTTTTTTATATATGTTTAGTATATTTTATATATGTTTAGTAAACCCCACAGCTCTTTTTGAGTTTCAGGAAATTCCCATGCAATGATAAATATCAACTTTAAACATGTGTATATGTTGCTTATGGAAAGACACTTTCTAATTTTGTTTTTAATCCAGCTACTTACCTCTGTTTACATTTTGAGGATTGTCTCTCTTGTAAGTAAATCACTGTTGTCTAATTTTCAGTTTGAAGGCCTGAATGTTAGCAAGGTATTGTTATTGGTGTTAAGTAAATCCTTAGCTTAAAATGCAGGTCTGCAGAGGACTCCTTGCACACCACACCTTTTAAAAGCATCAGTAATATCTAAAGCGTGTTCAGGTCTGCCAGTATCCAGATCCACAATTTGAAAAGTTGCCTAATGTCTGGGAACAAAGCTTAAATATACCAAGAAAATATTATAGGCAATATTTTTATGTATCCATTTTTCCAAGGAAAAAGTGATTGAATTGTATAAGCTGCCCCTCTTCCATTTTATTGTAAGAATTCCCTGGTGCTGCTAGTTCATTCGAAGCCAGAAGTATCACTTTACACAGTTTTTCATTGTACTCAGGGGAAGTATATGGAAATTTTACAGCAATAAGCTACAAATGGGGAGTTGGACTACAGCCAGTCTGCATCCTTCTCATGCCCTTAAAGCATTTTTCTTCAGCATTCAGTGTTCTCCACAGTGTATAGAGTATTTATCCTGAGGGGATATTGTATTTGTTTTGGAGATGCAAAATGTAGTAAGTGGGCCATTAACAATGATGTCTAAGGAGCAAAGCTGACATTTTCATTTCTTTTTGTTTCAATAAAAGTTCATTAGTGGAGTTTTTAAACCCACAACATCCGATTCTTCCATAATGTACATCTCTTGCTTTTCTGTTCATTCTTTTCCAAGTGGTCAATAATTACTGTTCTAGTGGTATACAATTCCATTATCATTGCATCTCTCGCACAAATTGTTAGCATATGCAACATGAAGGTGTGAGTTGGGCTGACTCAGATCCTCATACATTTTTCCTTTGTACCTTTGTAAGGGAAAAGAGGGGATAGCCAGAATAGTATTATAATTGCTAGAGGAACATAAGATAACATGTTATGAATATACTTGAGTACTGAAGTATTTAAGCCCATAGGAAAGGTACTGTTTCAGACTTCTCATGATGAAGCACCCATCAACAATACACACGTAATGTGGTTTAATAGCAGGCTAATGTATTTCATCTGTTGTATACTGAATACGTAGATGAACATTGTAGGCAACACATTCCTCAGAGAGTGGTTACTCCACAGAAGATAGAATTTTACAATTTAAAGGATCATATGTTCTGTAGAAATAAGAAATTGGTGATTTCTTCCTAGTGTATGAAGCCTATAGAGATTGTCTTAATAATGAAGACTTTCTTTTCATAGATTTCATAGGTTTTAGGTGAGAACTGTCTCATTCACTTACATTTCAGGCATCTACATTTGAGCCAAATACGGTATCTGCTGTTTGTGGAAATAAGCTGGTACTCTTAAGGACAAGATTCAGCTATCCAATTTTAAAATTAACTTAGGGTAAAATAACTAATACTAGAGACTCCATTAATCCCGTTTCTTCTCTGACCATAAAGGGGGGACTAAAATGATCAGTTCTGATGAGCCTTTCTACACTATAGATTTTCACATTTATATGAATGAATAACCAGGCCAGTGGAATGATGGCAGGAGGCATGGTATAGGCATGAAAAGAAGTGGTACCTGCCTGAAATCCAAAGCCTATCACATCATAAGACCTTACCCTAATTCCAAGCTTCCTGCCACTTCCATATACATCTGCCCAAGGTTGTGCTCAGGATAAATGTGAAATGAACTGAAATCAATAGCAAAACTTATCAACGTTAATGTGATCAGAGTCACACTTTGAATTGGAATCATTTCCTAGAGATCCAGTTCCAGGGAGGTTACTAACATTTTTATGATCTAATAAGATAACAGCAACAAGATGCCATCATGTCTTCAGAGGTAATGAATGAAAAAAATGCCATGATAATTAATTATAAAACCAGTGAGAAGATCGTGCATATCCAGGGCTAAAATAAAAGTCACTATATCTTTTTTTTTGGTAACGTGTTCTAGGAAAAAAAACTTTCTGTGCCTCAGCTCCCTACCTGTTCAGTAAAGGGGTGATGTTCTATCTGTCCCAACTTCTGTAAGATTAGAGTGAAAGTCCTCATAGCAAAGACTCTGTAATGTCTTATTGTATATCTTCATAGTACCTAACACAAAGACAGCTCAGCTGGGATCCTTGGGTAGTGTTGGAATATACATAACAGTGTACAAAGCCCGTACTTAATCAATGTTGGTGCCTCACTGTTAACACACTCACATATACATAATTAAGGTGTTAGAAATATTGTATTTTACACAACTTTATTTATAGAACACTATTGCTACTACATATTCACTGCTATTCCAGTGTCTGCAGATGATATCTTAATTTAGAGGTGAACAGCAATCACATTTGAGAGTGAGAATTCATGCCTATGGCTCTATGTTTCTTTTACAGCATTTGATTAGTAACACCTGAAATTATACTGGGAGCTATATTTCCTGCATCTTTGTACAGTCTTAGAACTATCACCACCACCAGAGGGGACATAAAGATTTTTCTATAACTACAAGATTAACAGGTAGGGAAGGGAGGAATGATTTTCAATTATGTATATAAAATAATACATTGTATATTCCATGTTTATTTTTAATATGACAGAAACATTCTGAAAAAAGTATAAGATTTTCACCAGGTTACTTTCTAATACTGCTCTACCATACACAAAGTACTTTACCACACTAGTCTGTATGCACTCATTTTACATGATGACTCTTCAGGAAGATGTGAACTTTTGACCTCCCACCTTCCCAACACAGGTTCTATTCATTAAAAGAAAAAAAAAAAAGAACAAATAGTCTACACATATGTATGTGTAATACACATCTTGGTTGAAAAAAGCACTTGGTGTACTATTTGCTGAAGAAGATAACCCCAGCAACAAGAATCCTTTC
Source organism: Arenaria interpres (assembly GCA_013399435.1). NCBI lineage: Eukaryota > Metazoa > Chordata > Aves > Charadriiformes > Scolopacidae > Arenaria > Arenaria interpres. Next base: position 141,417 of record VXAK01020981.1, read on the forward strand.
AATTAGTTAATGTAGGGCGTTTTATTAAGTTTCTTCTTTAAAAATGAGTCTGTCTTAGAGGTGTAAAATAAAATACTAAATATTCACTCGGCATGACATTTCATACTTATGTATGTCATCAATTCAATACTTGACATTACTGTCTCATGCAAAAAAAAAATGCAAATGGACAGCTATTTGACTAGGGATTATGATGATCTCTTATTTTTTGAAATTTTTTTTGTTTTTTTGCAGTGGGACTCGACGCTTTTAAAGGTCTTTTCCAACTTAAGTGATTCTATGATTCTACGATTTGCTTCACTTGCAACAGGGATCTTTTTCTGTATGTGGATATGGCTACAAGACAGTTCTAACAAAAATTAACAGTTGCGTTCATATTTGCCACTGAA
>VXAK01020985.1:0-20286 GCA_013399435.1 Arenaria interpres
GCTCTCACAACGTATTGCCTTTGTAGGTGTACATACATTTGAGTGTGTGTGATCCTTTTAACTCTTAACAGTTCTTCATGATTGCTTCTGATACAAATATAACGATTTATTATAAATTTCAGTAATGAGCAGTATGAGCTAGATGAACATTAATCATTATCATTTTAAGTAAGAATTAATGATATTTATAAACACTTTTTTCCCCTCATTTACAGTTCTTCCATGCAGATAAAGTGTTGTTGTTACAGTATAGGAAATTATAGATGAACTTTAGTAATTGCACAGTCCATTTTGGTTTTTCAGTAACCATTTTTCATTTTTACAGAAAGAAGGAGTTTGAGAATGAATTGAGAATCCTCAATATTTCTCACTTTTTATTGGAAATGCCTAACTAAAAATTACTAGGATTGTCACATCTAAGAAGAGAGATAGTCCGTGTCATTGAACTCGCACAAGTCACAACTTGATCAGGTTAATATCTACTAAAACTGTTATTTAATAGATCTATTGGCTCCAGAGGTAAGAGACATCTCCTATATTGCTAGGAAGCAACATGTAAGGGAGGCATGTTCATAATACATTTTAAAAGTACTAGATTAAAATTTTTAAAAAGTGTAAATGTACTGCGAGTAGTAAATGTTCTTATCCAAGTTTCATTTGTTCAGCTGTTCCTGCTCTTTTGTATGTATGCACAATCTAAATTGCTTTTCCCTGCCTTTTTCCCTAACTCAGCCCACTACAACATATCATTTTATCCTCATCAGCTTCTGCCCAATCTCAGTGTTGATCCCTATTACAAAACGTACTGTATGGACATAGAAACAATGTAGAAAACTGAAAACCAAAACAAAGACTTACATGGGCTTATGACTGAAAAGATAGGTGACAGTCTATCAGTTCAATGGGCTTCTCAACAGGATTAGATGTTCTGAGATGATGTGAACACCAAAGTAGTATCACAGTGTTGAATTGCTTAATCACTGAGAACAGAAACATTAGAGACTTTTCAGTTTATAGTAGCATGCTCTGTGAAAGCCAAGTAATAGTTTTCACTGGCCAACAAGATTCAAGCTCTCCAGCACCTGAAGGTCAGTGCTAATGGGAAAAATTTAGTTTTGGCACTGCATATGCTTCTTTTACAGTCAGGTAAAAGGCAGCTTCTAGAATAAATAGTGTATTGATTAGAATTTTGGATTTTGCAGGGGATTGATCTTTTAAACAGTTTATTTACCAGGAAATATATTTTAGCACACGCATGGGCTATTTGCTTGGATGGCATACATGAAGGCCATAGATATAGCCTGCAGGATTCTGTCAGAGAACAAAGGCAGATGTGTGAAAGAGCAGGTAGCAATATTTGAATGCAAATAAGAAGGTTGGAAGATTACCTATCAAAAAGTGTTGCACTGGGTATTTAAGACTGGTAGTAGAGAGCAGATGGATTTTGACAAAGGAGCAGACGGATTTTTGGTTGATATGAGAGGAGAGCTGTCAAAGTACCAGCTGTGGTTGAGAAGGAAGGATAACCAATTAATTGTCTGTGCCCTTTGTTGGCAGATGTCAAAGTCTGCAATCTTGTTTTTTAACAGAGGCTTGATTCCTTGAGAATCCACAGAGGAAGGCATTCTTTTTAGAAAGTTGGGGTACAAGAAGAAAGGAGTTGTCTTTCCTGAATAGGTGGAGACAAATAGAGAATTAATAGTGAACTGGACTGCATGAATCTTTGCTGGGTATTTCCCACAGGAGATCAGATAATTAAGCTGCAATTTAATTAAGCTACATTCTTCATATCTTGCCTTTCCTTCTGAATTTGCAGTGTGTGGATGCTTTCTAGTAGACCATGAGACAAAATAACTGTCAGGCACTTTTATAACAAACCACACAGACAACGTCATTATTGTTCAGAAACTAGATAAATTGTCTAATAATGTATTAAAACCATCACCAGTAAGGCAGCAAGCTACTTCAGTGTGATGATTATCCACACAACATAGTTCAGGACAATAGACCTGTTTTCTTTGACAGGTGATGTTTAAGGAGTGGAAAAGTGAAACAGAGTAATGAATGCAAAGTGGAACAGATTCATAGCACTTTTTCACCCAAGGAACTACAGGCCAATTAGTCTCACCTCTGTCCCTGGGAAAGTAATGGAACGGCTCGTGCTGGACGTCATCTCCAAATATATTGAAGATCAAGAAGTTATCGGTATTATTCAACACGGATTTACCACGGGTAAATCATGCTTGACCAACCTGATAGACTTCTATGATGTTGTAACTGGTTGGCTAGATGAAGGGACACCAGCAGATGTCATCTACCTTGACTTCAGCAAGGTTTTTGACACTGTCTCCCATAACATCCTCATTAGAAAATTAAGGAAGTGTGGGATAGAGGAGGGGGCAGTGAGGTGGATTGAGTCCTGGTTGTGTGACAGGACTCAGAGGGTTCTAATTAATGGAGTGGGGTCAAGTTGGAGGCCTGTGACCAGTGGTGTCCCTCAGGGGTCAATACTCGGCCCAGTCCTGTTCAACGTATTCATCAATGACCTGGATGAGGGGAGAGAGTGTATTCTCAGCAAGTTTGCTGATGATACCAAACGGGGAGGGCTGGCTGACACTCCAGCGCGACCTGAAAAGGCTGGAGAGCTGGGCAGAGAAGAACCTAATGAGGTTCAACAGGACAAATGTAAGGTCCTGCACCTGGGGAGGAAGAACCCCAGGCANTGGCCAGCAGCTCGAGCATGGTCATTCTCCCCCTCTACTCTGCACTGGTGAGGCCACAACTGCAATACTGCATCCACTTCTGGGCCCCCCAGTTCAAGAGGGACAGGGAACTACTGGAGAGAGTCCAACGTAGGGCAACAAAGATGATTAAGGGATTGGAGCACCTCCCTTACGAGGAAAGGCTCAAGGAGCTGGGACTCTTTAGCCTGGAGAAGAGAAGGCTGAGGGGAGACCTCATCTATGTTTACAAGTTCCTAAAGGGTGGGTTGAGGGATGTTGGAGCCGGACTCTTTTCAGTGGTTTCCAGCAATAGGACAAGGGGCAACAGGCTCAAGCTGGAACATAGGAAGTTCCATTCAAATATGAGAAAAAACTTCTTTACGGTGAGGGTGACGGAGCACTGGACAGGCTGCCCAGGGAGGTTGTGGAGTCCCCCTCTCTGGAGATCTTCAAGACCCGCCTTGATGCAGTCCTGAGTAATGTGCTCTAGGCGTTCCTGCTTTAGCAGGGGAGTTGGACCAGATGATCTCTAGACGTCCCTTCCAACTCTGACAATTCTGTGATTCTGTGATATGGTTTTTCCCATTACTAGTAAAAGGCCATGAGCCTAATACTGCAAAATCTTGTCTTGACTTGCTTGCCCCTTGCTGACTTTAGTTTGTTTTAACAATTCCTTAGGGATGAGGTGACTATTTGTTTTAAATTAAACTCTGAATACCATCTATACTGAAGGCCTGAGAAACTGAAATAGTGATTAAACAACAATACCCCTTTCTGTCAGCTGAGGTTGGGAAACGCTGTTGTACAGCTTTCAACTTTTATCTGGGAACCCAAGAGAATGAAAGATTGTGTGATATGAAAACATCTCCCTGAAAAAAAAGAGAAGACATTACTCTTGCTTAATGATAAAGGGAGGAGAGGTCATAGACACCACAGGGAAGATGAAATTACCTAAATAGACTTACCCAATTCTTTTACAATGCTGGACTTGGATGACTATTGTTTTTGTTCTGGCTGATGGAAAAGTTGACCGCTGCAACACAAAGTGTACATAGACATGATAAACAATGAATGACTGGGGACACAAACCTTTCAAGAGTAGAAGAAAATACCTTTGTTGTTAAAAAAAATGATGTGAATACAATGTTATGTGCTTTATAGGAAATTACTTATGTGAGTATGTATTCAACTAAAATACAGAACACACATTTAATTGCTGATTTTTACATAAATTACATAATTTTTCAGTATGTGATCCAACAACGATTTTAGGTACAGGATCTCAGAAAAAATTACCTATAGGAAGAGCTGTATAGAAATCGTTGTTATTCATAAAAGAAAAAGATTATAGCTTTATTCACATATGATCTTTAATCCTCATTTTTCTTAAAACTTCTCAACAGAGTAGGGAGATGGGTGTAAAGCATGAGTAGAGATTTCAACTGGTAAAGCTACTGGTGTATGTTCTTATTAGCTAGCTTAGGAAAATTGCTAATCATTGTATCATGTATTTAATTCTGTTCCGAGTCATACAGTTACTCCTGTCAATTGCACTGAGAAAAAATTTAATCCTGAATGTAGGATTCAACTTAAGAGGAACAAACACTGTAACTACAGTGTCTGGAACTCGGCTAAGCATCAAGCTGCAAGACTAGATTGAATCAGCAGTTTTTCTAAACAACTTAAGAAAAACACTGGCAGGAGAATATGGAAATTGAAAAGGGAATTTATCTAGCTAGGGATGAAACTGGAACCCTGCTCCTCTTTGCTGATAAACTTATGAAGCAATTTGCACAGTCCTCTGAAAAACTGGTTGTGTTTTATTGTTCTCTTCATCTTTTCCTTTGTGTATCTGGTAAAAGATCATCATGCTTGCAACAGTAATTTTGTGAGTTTCTTACATTTTTGCATAAGTAAAATGCATTGTTAAAGTTGTTTTTGTTTTAAAATCTCTTTCACTTATGTCATTACATCTGACACAGATAACTGCTGTATGTTTTTCCATCTTTCTGGGTGTGTGTCTTGGATTGCGTTCTGCTGACTACACAGCTACCAGATAGACCAAAAGGTTCTGAAAGCACCACTTTCTTCATTGCTACAGATCTACATATGTAAGTTGTTAAAATTTGAAATAATTTTTATATATAAAACCACAAAAATTTTTCTTATAGTTTATATAGATGATAGACTCATTTTTTTGGGGTAATAAAATTAAAGGAAGATGTTCATGACTCCTGTTTCAGCTGCAGTTATTTTTCCCACATACCTGATTTCTTCTAAAGAACATTGTTAGGTTGCAGACCTGCATACACACAAAAGCAGGTGGGGGAACCTCAGAAGCTGCATCAGAAAAAGGAGCCCTTGCCCCTGCCCAGACCCTCCCAGGGCTGTCTCAGAAGAACCTCACCCCAGAGTCCAGAAGTGACACTCATAGTTCAAAGGGAGCGGCTCTCCCCTCGTTTTGCAGAATGAGGGGGAGTCACAACCTAGGGGATTTGGGACACATTATAGCATGCAGGGGAAGAATATCTGGGTGTTGCATGAGGCTTATTATGGGGTGTTTAGAGGAAGGAAAAAAGGAAAGGAAAGGGAGGCCTGCAGATGGTTTGCAGAAATACAAACATGGGAGAACAGAAGGCTAAGGGTACAAAAGAGAGTGGCTGTATGTAAACAGGTTATTGGTCGATACCCATGTCTGGCCACATCCTGCTCCTGATCAGGACAGTCTGTCCTATTGTCTTATTAAATTCCATATCTGAATATTTTCCTGGTCAAGGGCCTCTCTCTTCTGTGTATACAGGTGAGTATGGTGGTCTGAGTGCCAGCAAGTGGAGTCAAACAAGTGGCCCAAGGCTTGCATGTTGGTGGTGCCAGCACCTGGAGCAAGTACAGATGTGCAAGGAAGTGTGTGAACACTAGTGAAGATCAAGCTGGACTAGCCAGAAACTAGGTGAGGTGATCTGGTAGCTAGGGAAATTGTGTTTTTCTCTAAAGTCAAGACCACAAGAGAGGCCAGCTATTAGAGGGATGAGAAGTCCCAGCCAGCTGCTGGAGAGACCATGGGGTCTGAGGGTTGATTGAGAGATCTGCTTGCATATGTGTGTGTGTGTCTCTAAAGGTGAACTACCTGGAAAGAGCAAGGATCCAGGACGAACTTCTGGATGGAATGCATGCCCAAGGCCAGCTACTGGGAGATCCATTGTGTGTGTGTCTATCTGCGTGTGAGCCTCTGGCCCTATGAGCTTGTATGTGCAGGTGCCAGCACCTGGGAAGAACGGGATAAAAAGAGCACATACTTGTTCAGCTGGGTGTCTGAACCCAGCTGCTGGAGGCTTCCACATCATACCAATACATATGGATGTGTGTATGTGCATTTATATGTGTATATATATACAAAAATACATACATGCATATAGATATATATGTGTTTCTCACTAACAGACCCTCACTGAGTTCAGCCAGAGATGGGATCAGGATGAGGCCACTGGTGCTATTTGTGTTTGTGTGAAAGTTAATGTATTTGTCCGTGTTGATCAGTGTGGCTGATGCATGGCCATGTATATATATACTAAATATATGTGTATTGAGTGTGTGTGCTCAGCTTTGTTACCGGTTGGACCTGTGGATGTGGAGCTGCAGCAACTTCACCTCTGTCAGGCTGCTGGATTTTGCCTCCCACTAATAAACATCTGTTTTCCTAACACCAAATATGGTCCAGGATTTGCAAGAAGAGGGCAATAGAGACATCAGTGCACCATGGATAATTGGTTTTCCAAATTTAGCTCTTTTATAACTCATCTGTTGTCCATAAGAGATTGTGATTTTTGCATTTTTTTTTACACTTGAAAGCTATTTAAACTTTTAAATGAACACACTTCAGACTTTGAAATTCACAATATAAAGTAACTAATTTGGGCTTCTTTGTCATTTGGTTTATGTTCTTTAATTTCTTGAGAATATAAATGCATGTTTTTACATTGCTGATTCTGATCAAATGACTTTGTGGTTGTTTTAAGATCCTTGAGCTATTCATTTGGCTAGACCTAGCAAACTGGCCATAGCAAGTATCTGATATATCTGATTCATCATGTAAGACTTGCTGTATTTTTATCTGCTTCTTCATAGGATAATACAGATAGAAAAACTGTCAGTGAACTTCTTTAAAATGAAATTAATTTTTTCATAAATATATTTTATTGCATCATAAAATAAATCTCAGGGCATGAAATTAATTTTCTGCTGAGACTCACGCTATCAAAATGTTTTCATAAGTGAGAATAAAATTAGATAGTGTGGATACAGTCAAAGAAAATTAATAAGTGATTAAACTATGACAGCACTTTAAGCATATTTTTCTCTCTACTCATACAATTATGGTAATACGTATTGTTAAAATCATATTTCAGTTTATTTTCATGTTTTAAAGACCATTGCTATGATTGTATATGAGTTCTGAGTGAACCCAGTAATAAGAACCATGTTTAAAGCATTTTCTTTTACTTATGTTATTAAGGACAAAAAATGCTGTCAGTTCTATCATCGGTTTTCTACGTCAGAAAATCTACTTGAGTGAGTGGATCGGCTTTAGTAGGGAGACTTTAATGAAGTTATTCCACAGTAGCTGAACTCTGCTCCAGAACTAAAGCTGGCTTCTTGACTATAATTTGTGTGGGCCGCAGTTTCATTGAGCAGGATTTAGAAGTTCCATTCTTCTTCGTTTATTTCTTTTTTTTTTTTTTTTGAAACATCATTTTGAAGTCTTGGTGTAAAACATAACATAAAAAACACAACACAAAAAAAATCCCCACAAAACAAAAACACAAACACATACAAAAAATCCTACCCCTCCCAAAAAGACAGAGCCCAATTTTACAAATATACCAGGATTGGCTGTTAGGATCAAAACCAAGATACTAATTGATTTTTTTTTAAGCCATCTCCAGTATATTATCTGAATTAATAAGAGATTTGACATTTTTTCCAAAAACGATGAGGACTTTCACAATATTCACATTATTGTGAGGAAAAGGAAGAAATATTTATACTTTCAGTTCAGTTGACATTGCCAGGGAGCAGCAGGAGTAGGCTGGTGCAGAAGGGTTGGGGATCCAGGAGCTGTGAGTGACAGCAAAGTAAGCAGGGTGGTGCCCTCACAACAGAGACACAGACCCAGAGAAACTGAACAAGAGGAGCAGACTAGGTCTGGTGATGACAACAAGGTCAGCCAACAGCTCTCTGTTTGTCAGACTAGACCACTGCAACAAGGTCCAACATCAAAGCAGGAGTTAAGTCAGCATGTTAGGATCACTACTCAAGCTCAAATGCAACTCCCAAGCTTAGGGGAGGGGAAGGACAAGACCCACACAAGACTTCTCAAAGCTCATTCTTACACAGCTCTTTTACCAGAAATCTGATCCAAAGTAGCACAAAAGTGTCATAGCATAGCTAACCTTGAGCACCAGCAGCTAAATCCTTGTGGGAGAGGAGGTTGCAGAGCCTGTTGTTGCACTCAAGACCATGGCAGACATTTTGAACAGAAAATAAGATTAAATCGAATATCAGCATCCACCCAGATACTGCTATCGAGGAAAATGCAACTTCCAAAAACCTAGGAGCTTATAATTTCTGCTCTCCTAAATCCTAGGAATTAGTTAAAGCTGTGATACAACAATGTCCCAAAAGTTGTTCATGAGAGGAAAACTGCAGGTTCCTTTGTAAATGATGGTATAGTTCATTTGCATTGCAAAGAAATCAAAGGGCCTCTAGATATCCCTTGGATGGCTGTAATGAGAGTTGCCCTCATTGGGACCTTCAATCAAAATATTGTTGCTTATTTCCCCAGATCCACTGGGGAAATCTTTTCTTCACATCAGCATGACTTGGAGATAGGAGAGAGGCTCCTGGGAAGGTAGGAATGATTGATGCTGTTAAGCATTCATGTAGAACTATATTTTATTATTGCATTTTTCTTACTAACTTTGTTACCAAGTTTTAAACAAAACCTAATCTTTTCTTTTGCTATTTTCACCCTAAAATGCTGGATATGAGTGTATCTAATCTGAGGAATGTGTGTCTTTAGAGTAGTATCTCTGATTATAGTGGTGGGTGTATAGATAATAGCCTGAAGATTCAGCCATCTGGTTCTGATTGGGGGAAATCAGTTGAGCTGCAAGGAGCAGTGCTGAAGCTTTGGACTCATGAAGTGGTGTGTTCTTGGGGAATTCTTTACCGTGTTGCATGTTTTCGCATGTATTGATAAAGAACAAGCTGACCTTAAGTGCTCCAGGAGTAGGAGCTCGTATCTCTGGACAGCCCCCAAGACTTTTTCCGATATTAGTTATTATGAGTCAAAAGGGAAAACTCACCATTGATAGTTAATTCCTATAAACTACTGAAACCATTAAGTAAGGTTCATAAGGTTCTCGTTTTTTCCTCTTATAATGTAAGATGAAACACAAGTAAATATATATTATATATATAGTATAGTAATAATAATAACCACAAAAGTAATAAAAGTAATACAAGTAAAGTAGAAATTTAACTTCCCTTTTTATTTTCTCTTTCCAAGGAATAAACAAAATATAGTATAAAACTTCCAGTATCAAGAAAGAAGACTTCAAAAGTAATTATTGGCTGTCTAAAACAGCTTGTATCTGTCTTACTTTGATGAATATTTTTGTCTTTTTATCTTTCCAGTCACTTTGTTTGCAACAGTAATGAAAATAAATATTTGAAGCAAATATAATTTAGTCATTTTTAGTTAAAGGCGTTTATATTAACACATTGCAAAATATATAGAGTGTAATTCTCTACTACCTTAAATGACTATCTTTGTGAACTATTATATTTTAATAAGTTCTATACCAAGTAAGGTAAGGCAAGTTATGCTATACATGACTTCCTGGGAATAATTTTTTATTACACAGAATAAATCTTTTAGCATCTAAGTAGGCATAAACATGAAGATATCTGTCAACCCACGTAGAACAGTTTTTTGTGAATGTCGGAGTGTAATGGTATATCATAAGAAGCTAATAATAAGCTATGAGGATGGATGCAGTTGGAAAATAAGTACTATTCTGGTAATTATGTCATATGTGTCTTTAAATATAATAGTCAATCTTGAGAGAGGAGCAGACATTTTAGTTCTCAGGCCTGAGATAATAGTTCTCCTATAACATTACATGAAGCTGCATAGAAATTTTAGAAGTTAATTAAATTCAACTATTTAATTTAGATTAAATGTTTATTGTGCACTAAAAACATAACCTTTTTAATAAGATTTAATAAAGTAATACCAACTTAATCTAGTTGCCTTATAACTAAGCCAACCATACCATCAATAAATGTGCTTTTCCTCTGTAATTGATAAATTAAACTTGCAAGGAGCTTTAGGATTTTACTGGTGTTTAACAAAATAACTGTAGTGGGTTGATTGGATATCAATTAATTGCCAAAAATTAGCATGTTAATTAGCATTTATTTTAGTATAGTGGTAGTTATCTAGTCAATTGTTAATTAAAATACTTAAACCATTCTTTTCAATTTATAAGAATGAAATTATACTTTTATTACCTACTTCATTTTAGGTAATGATACGGCAAAGAAATTTATGTCTCTTATTTATTGAATGTCAGTAGTAACAACTGATACTTTATTAGCAGTGAGATACTCTTTTGTGAAGAGCACATTAATGGTGTGCATTTGGCATCACATGTACTCCAAAACTTACCAAAGTCTGTGTTTGCACATGTTGGTGATGATCAGTGTCTCCTCTTCATCCTCGTGAAGGTGCCTGATGTCCAGGGCTGGGGCTACTCCTGGTGCCCTCCAGCTGCCCTGCTCCTGGCTGGGGTGGTGGGATGGGCCCTGGCTGCCAGGCCCTGCCCTAAGGGACCCCATGAGGACCCCACTGCTTCTGGCCCCTGGCCGTGGAGCTGCCAAGCCATGCCATGACCTTATGTGTGTCAACATTTAAGGTCCATGATGGTGTCTCAGTCGCTTTTGATGTTAAAAAAACAAAACCAAAAATGTACAGAAACAGTGCTATAATTTTGTTTGAACAGGAAAAGTGCACCTTGATCTGCAAACAAATATTAAAAGCCCTTTCTCTGATACAAATTTCTCAAACCATACTGTAAACATTAAACCCAAACCTGAACGAAAATCTATTCAACAAGTCGTGCTATCTCAGAGAAAGACAATTCAAAAATGAGTCTCATCACACGTCTTCCTTTGTCTCTCACTTGATTTTATTCATCTGAAATACCCTCAAACTACTACTCAGTTGCAGTCAGACATGATTCTTTTGTTATTTACCCCACTCTCTTTTCATTTTATCCACTCTGCTAGGCAGACATTAGGCACTACTTTTTTTTTTCCTTTTTTTTTCCTTTTTTTTTTTTTTTTCCCCTCAGTTTATTAAAGCTTGCAGATTTTTAACTTTAGCAAAGGTTTCTGAGTTGTGAGCCTAAATAGCTAGGATCATCTCCTTGCAATTCTATGTCAGCAGCAATGCGGTATCTCCATTATGCATGCACAGTGTTGGAAAATGCATTATGCTTCTCTACATCTGCTCTGTAATTACATATTTTTTTTTCTTTCCCATACATATTACTGTGTTTATGCAAGGTGTTTACAATCATAATAATATAACATACTGCTCTTGAGCATTCCTCATTGAATTTGCTACCTTTCCTTAATATTTTATATTAATTCTAGTAAGTATTACTGTTTAATTTTTTTTTGGAAATATCTCTCTTAATTATCTAAAAAAAAAATAAATTTACAAAATGTTATTTTCCTCAGAAATTTCAAGAAATAAACCAATATGTTATCAAACTTTAGAAACTGAGTAGGAAACAGAAGGTGATATAGTACCTTAAATTCCAAAATTATTCAGTTCTATGTCCTGCATTGTACAAGATGTACTTACTATTATTTACAGGTCTGCTGCTTTACAGTTTTTATAAATCTGATTGCTCATGCCTGATATAGTTCTCCTGTATAGTACTATGGGATAGAAACTTCGGTCTCAAAAGTGTTGCCCCTGCCACAGAAGAAAATATTATTTTCCTTTAGTACTCTTTACATTAACCTTAACTGTAAATGAGCTATAAAAAATCATACTAGAACTGTGAAAAAGGCTACTAAACCATGCAAAATTTGGAATAAAACTGATGTTGTAGATGGGATTTTGTTAGAATATTAGAATAATTTCTATTTAATAGTGGCCATAAATAAACATATTTAAAAACTGTGAATTGAACCACAATATCCTGCTTGTTTAAAAAAAGTATAGGTTATTACAGAGATGTGATCGCATTATCCCAATTTAGATTATCTTAAAATTTTCTTAAAGATGGTGCTTTTACTCTAACAGTGTTTAATTGATTTTAAACTGGTGCAATTTACACATTGAAGGGGAAGAAAAACGGGTAGGGGGGTGTGAAGTGAATTAGCCATTTCCACATTTCTCTGTCTCAACAGTTAGTTAAATGGCAAATACAGTGTCTGTTCAACTTGCAGACTGTGGATATAAATATATTCTTCGGGCTTTGAAGCGAGGGGGCAATCTGAAGATAATAAATGGGAAGATACCCTAATGAAAATTGGTGCATCAGTTCCAAATTTAGCCTGTTGGTTTCTAAGTGGAAAACTAACAATTCAGCTTCTCCATGACACACCTTTTCTTTTTTTTTTTCTTCTTTTTTTTTCTTCTTTTTTTTTCTTCTTTTTTTTTTAATCTAGAGATATTTTTCCATAGACTTGATATCAAGATAAATAATACGAACAAAACACATGTACACTTGCTGTCATATAACTTCACTGATGATGCTTAAATTTTTTATTTTTATGTTTGATGAAGCACCTAGTCTAGACCAGAAAAGAAATGACCTTTGCTTTTTGTCTTTCTAATAAATTTTCAAAGCTGGTCACCTTTTGTAATTACTGCCAAGCATAATCCAGAAATACCTTAATGCAAACAATCAAAAATGTGATATTTGAAAATTTCTTCATTCACATTGTCAAAAGCTACAGAGAAAAGCATTGAATGTATCCCACTGCTTAGCAACAACTAAAATATTAGTGTGATCAACATTATTCTCATCTTATATCCAAAACACAGAACCATACCAGCTGCTAGGAAGAAAATTAAATTTATCCCAGCTGAAACCAGGACAATGCCATATCTGTTTATGTGTTGGCTGATATGTTTAGATGCCTAAGTTCTGCATGTTCAGGTACTATCACTGAGAGTTCAAATAGGTAGCTTGGTACTAACCTTGGGAATGCATTTCAGTCTGTCACTGAATATGTCTATGTCCTTCTTGGGCTACTGAGGCTTTCCTGAACACCAATTTTATTCCTGTATTTGTGCATACTGACTTAAATCACTATAAATAAGTTCCTGTGCAGGTTACTAATAAGGTCTAAACCTTTTTTTTTTTTTTTTTTTTTAAGGTTGAATATCTGACTAATATTGTTCAGATGTTAGAGTTAACCATTTACTAGAACGGTTACTCTTTCTTTTTTCCTTCTCAAATACGGAAGAGTAGACCATATTTAAAAAACAAACAAACAAAAAAATTGAAATTAAAAAATATTCCTGTTTCGCACTAGATAGATATTTACTGAGAAATATATGCATAAACAAGTTGTGGGATAACACAACTACTCTGCCCCTCTGCTCTGCCCTGTTGAGGCCACATCTGGAGTACTGTGTTCAGTTCTGGGGCCCCCAGTTCAAGAAGGACAGAGAACTACTGGGAAGAGTTCAGCTCTTCCCATAGAGGGCTTCATAGAGGGCTATGAAGATGATCAAGGGAATGGAGCACCTCTCTTATGAGGAAAGACTGTGAGACCTAGGTCTCTTTAGCCTGGAGATGAGAAGATTGAGAGGGGATCTTATCAATGTTTGTAAGTATCTAAAGGGTGAGTGTCAAGAGGATGGGCTCAGGGTCTTCTCAGTGACAGGACAAGAGGTGAAGGATGCAAATTGGAAGACAGGAAATTCCATCTCAACATGCAGGAAAACATCTTTATTTTGAGGTTGGCACAGCACTGGAACAGGCTGCCCAGACAGGTTGGGGCATCTGCTTCTCTGGAGACATTCAAAACTCATCTGGACATGTTCCTGTGCAACCTGCTCTAGGTGGACCTGCTTTGGCAGGTGTGTTGGACTAGGTGATCTCCAAAGGTCTCTTCCAACCCATACAATTCTGCAATTCTGTGATTCTATAGTATACTGTGTTATTATTAATGTTTTTAATGCAATATTTTTATTGGCAGAAGAGAAAATCTGTTATTAGAGGCAATATCTCTTTCCTGGACTGACTGGAAAGTGCACTGAAGAAAATAAGCCAAACTTTTGGGCAGACAAGCTCTTCTTAAGGTCTGAAATAGAGGTGATAAATTTAAAAGTTAAGTACAAGGTGGTAACAACAGCTAGAGTTTGTTTAGATATGTATCAGTTAGGAAATATTTGAAAAAAAAATACAGTTTATTTGGAGAAGAGATGAGAGGACAAGACAGGAAAGCAAGACAAAGCGAAAGATGAATTAAAAAGAGGGTAATTATCTTTTTGGGCAGGGGAGAGTTTGAAACAGAGGTCATTCGAAACACAGATAAATTAGGGAGAGGGGAAAAGTTAATATATAATCAGCTGTAAAACAAATCAGGTTCCCCACTTTTTTGCCCAGAAAATCTGAATCTTTGGAGGGGGGAGACTTTTTTCTTTTTTGTTTTCTTTTTCTTCTAAGACTGAGATATCAGAGATGGCTTGATTATTTCTTTGAGAAACATTTATGTCTTGACAATGAAAGAAGTCTTTAATAGCCAGCAAAAAAGAAAAAAAAAAAAAAAACCAACCAACCAACCAAAAAAAAAACCCCAAAATGGCTCTTTGGGTAAAAAACAGCTTTTGGGATATGATAAAATCAAATAGGTCTTTAACTGCAGTCTCATGACTGGCTATTTTAGGTCTCTCACAGGCCTATCTTGGCTGCGGAACTTGAAAGTTGGTAATAGTTTCTTGTAGCAAGAGACTACATCAATCAGATTTTCCTGAAACTGATGGGGAAGTGGTTTGATGTTCTTTTTGAATTGTGACATGCAGATTTTATTTGTGGTCTGAATTTTACTTTATAGTGGATGGCATTAGAAACTAAAAACTAGAAGAAATTGTCAGTGTTTTTATCAATGTAAGTGGGACTCAAGCTTAAATCTTGATTTTACTGGCACAAATATCCATCACAGCAGCTGAAAATTTGATGCTAAATAAGCTTATATAAAAAGTACACATAAATAAATGGGAAAGAGGTTTCAGTGGTTGGAATGTCAAATGAAGCATTTTGTGATTTTCTTCTGTTGCTTAATTTATAGGGTCAGATTGCTAATCAGGTATTAAAAAATGTCTGAAAACAGTGTTAATAGGTTAGCAAAGGGGGTCAGTGTGCATACACATACTAGTTACACATAGTAAGGGTTATAAACAAAGCAGCTCATGCTAAGATCTGGAATCACTGAAGGGAAGAAAGAAGGAAAGGAAAGAATTAAAGGAAAGAATTCCGTGACCCTGAGTACCAAGGACACACTGGTGATGTGATCTAGCAGCTAATCAATAGGCTAATTATTTAAGTAATGAAGGTATTGGCTGCTCAGATCTCATATCTGTTTCGGTAAATAAATATCTGCCTTGGCAGACAAGCTGTAGTTTTGATTTTGGGGGGACAGGCAGTTTTGGGGGTTTATCTGGTTGGTTTGGTTTTTTTTTTTGTTTATTAGATAGAAAGATCATCTCAGAAATCATAACTGGACATAAGAAGCATAAAAATGTCCTGAGGGGTAGAAAGTAAAACAAAGATCATAAGCTAGCAGGGCTCATTGACAGAGCTTGGTGGGGTGTTAGTGAGGGTGCTCAGCCTGTTGCTCTTAGATATGCTGGCTACACTGGAGCACATTTGAAGTCTTACAGAGATGAGCCAGAGGCTCCTGAGGTAATAGGAGCGAAGAGGGAAACACCAGTGAAATACCTCAAAGGAACCAAGGAGGGTTCCTGTAAGAAGGTGACAAGGTCTACAGCCCAGCTGAAGTGCCTCTACACCATAGCACATGGCATGGGCAACAAAGAGGAGGAGTTGGAAGCCACCGTGCTGCTAGAAAGCTATGACCTACTTGTCATTACTGAAAATGATGGAATAACTGGAGTGTGGCTATCAATGACTACAGGCTGTTCAGAAGGGATGAATGAGGAAGGAGGGGCAGAGGCTTTACTCTCTACATCTGGAAGCGCATAGAGTATGAAGAGAGGTCTCTGAAGAAAAGCTATGCGCAGGTTTAAAGCTTACTGGTAAGAATCAGACACAAGGCAGGGTCTAGGGGAGCAAAGTGCCCCCTACTGTTAAAAAAGATTGGATTCATGACCACCTGAGGAACCTAAACATACAGAAGTCTATGGGGCCTGACGTGATGCATCCCAGGATCCTGAGGGAATTGGCTAATATAGTTGTCAATCTGCTGTCCATGACATTTAAAAAGTCATGGCAGTCAGGTGAAGTGCCTGGTGACTGGAAAAAGGGAAACATTGCACCCCTTTTTGATAAGGGTAAAAAGAAGGATCCCGAGAACTATTGTCCTTTCAGCCTCACCTTTCTTCCTGGGAAGATCACGGAACAGAAACTCCTAGCAGCTGTGCTGAAGCACATGGAGAACAGGGAAGTGATTCAAGACAGCCAGCATGGCTTCACCAGGGGCAAGTCCTGCCTGACCAACCTAGTGGCCTTCTATGATGGTGTGACTCCAACAGTGGACAAAAGAAGAGCTATGGGTCCCATCTATCTGGACTTACGTAAGGCCTTTGACATGGTCCCCCACAACATCCTTCTCTCAAAATTAGGCAGATATGGATTTGAAGGGTGTTTGGTAGATGAGGAATTGGTTGGATGTTCGTATCCAGATGGTAGTAGTCAATGGCTCAATATCCAGATGGTGATCTGTAAAAAAGGGTGTTCCTCAGGGGTCTGTATTGGGACCGGTACTGTTTAATATCTTCATCAAAGACATAGACAGAGTGCACTCTCAGCAAGTTTGCTGTGAATGCTGTGGTTGACATGCCTGAGGAATGGGATGTCATCCAAAGGGATGTGGACAAGCTTGAGAAGTGGGTCTATGTGAACCTCATGAGGTTCAACAGAGCCAAGTGCAGGGTCCTGCACCTCGGTTGGGGAGACCCCTGGTATCAACACAGGCTGGGGGATAAAGGGATTGAGAGCAGCCCTGTCAAGAAGGAATTGGGGGTACTGGTGGATGAAAAGCTGGACGTGAACTGCCAATGTATGCTCACAGCCCAGAAAGCCAACTGTATGCTGGGCTGCCTCAGAAGAAACATGGCCAGCAGGTCGAGCGAGATGATTCTGCTCCTCTATTCTCCTCTGGCAAGTCCCTACCTGGAGTATTGTGTCCAGCTCTGGAGCCCCCAACATAAGAAGCACGTGGATCTGTTGAAGCAGGCCCAGGCAAAGGTCATGAAGATGATCAGAGGGATGGAATACCTCTCCTGTGAAGACAGGCTGAGAGAGTTGGTGGTGTTCAGCCTGGAGATGAGAAAGCTCCAGGGAGATGTTATTGTGGCCTTTCAGTACACAAAGGGGCCTTGTAAGAAAGATGGAGACAAACCTTTTGCAGGGTCTGTTACAATAGGGAGGGGTAATTGTTTTAAACTAAATAAGGATAGATTTAGACTAGATAGAAGGAAGATGTTTTTTACAATGAGGGTGGTGAAACACTGGAACAGTTGCCCAGAGAGGTGGTAGGTGCTCCATCCTTGAAAACATTCAAGGTGAGGTTGGATGGGGCTCTGAGCAACCTGATCTAGTTGAAGATGTCGCTGCTTATGGCAGGGAGGGTTGGACTAGATGATCTTTAAAGGTTGCTTCCAACCGAAATTATTCTATTATTCTATGATTCTATTATTCTATGATTCTATGTCGGTGTCACTTGTTTGAGGCATGCAGGCATATATTTTTCCATTCATCTTACCAACTAAAGAAACTGAAAAGAGAACACAATTTTAACTTGTTTCATGGATGAAGTTAATAAAATTAATAAGCAAGAAAAAACAATTCATCATGAAGCTATATTTGTCATTTAATAGGAAAACAATTAATTATATTCTGTTCTTTTTACCTTTAAATTGATACAGGGAGCTGGCCATGAGTTTTTTGTGTTGAGTCTTGATAAAGTTGGAGTAACGATTACAAGATTCAGCAAAAAGGAGATGCTTTGGCATTGAAGAGTATTATGGACTAATTTTCAGCATGTATATGTAAATACCTCTGTCAATACAAAATTGTAATTTTTCAGACTGCATGCTACATGAATGTTCAATATCTATATTCATAGTTCAATAAAGCATTCAAAGCAGATCACGGGAAAATCATATAGGCACATGTGGCTGAATGCAATATAAATAGCATTGCCATAATCTTTTATGTCCTCATGTGTGTTTGAAGTGAATGCATAGTATTTATTTATATGCTCCTCTACAAGATGCAGCATCTTGGGAAGAAAGATTTTCACTGCTTAGACAAGTACTATTGTCAGCAAAGGCTAAAAGCAAACAATATAGTGCTTTGTGGATTACTCAGGTTCTTTTTTAGTAATTGTCAACAACAGAACAGCTGTTTTCTATGCATACTAAAGTTCAGCGAAAAGGATTTGTCAAGCAAATCAGCCAACAGAATATTTCAGTAGCTGATTCTCACGGCAAGAAAAACACAAGTGAACTGTGCTGGATGCTAAATGCTAAGGAAAACATTGGAATAATCTTATCATTATTATGCAAACTGGAGAGAACCCCCCTGATACAGTAATAGCCAAATTTTGAGTGAAGGTGAAATGGCTTCTTTTTTCTGTCAAGCTTTTTTGGAGTGGAGTTTGTTTTCAGGAAAAAAAAAATAATAAATATATATGCTGTTCATATAAAGCAAACATAATTTTAAGCTGTTGAGGAGCTGATAATACCAATTTTTGAAAATCTGTATTTACCTAAAAAAATATTGCTGTGTTCATAGTTTTATGTGCAGTAAATAAGACCCACTTCTGCAACAGCAGAATCAATATTGGTCTTAGTAAGGAAATATAAATCTGAACGACAGCAGTATGTAGCTGGAGTTACAATGCAATAACTTTGTTTGAATGTCTATGACTATTCCAGAATATGAGAGCTACATCTCAATTAAGTGTAATTATCATCCAAGAAAATGGAACACAATCAATTATTAATACATTAGAAATAAAAGGGCAAATACCAAACACATGCTAATATCAAAAATGCTGGTGGACCATGGAAAGAAGGTATTTAACATTGGTAAAGCCAACAGAGTCAATAATGGAAGTAAATGGAAGTGAAAGTGAAGACACAGATTCATGTCAGTCTTCTAAATATGTGATCAACCTGTGAAAGTGGTAAAATAAAATAATTACTGCCCTGAGAATTTTATATGGCATAGCCACATGAAGAGTCTGGCTTGGCTCTTTAGCTGAAGAAATTAACTTTAAGTGAAATAGCTGTCAAGCTATGAAAAAAAGGAAAATAGAGATGGAATTTGTTAGACAAGGTGCTTGCAATTGTTATTTATGTGACACCACAGGGATGCAGTTAGTTACAAAAGATGTCAGATTAAGTCCACAGATTAAACATAGGCACTAATTTGTAACCGAAGTTTTACTTCCAGTAATAACAGTTGCAGAAAAATAAAACCTTCTGTTTTCAAGAAGGCCAAAAGAGTAATAAACTGAGGTAGCTTTATTGGTTATGGTTCGTTTTATTTTTCTTTTTCTGGCAGCATTTTGTCTTCTGAATCCTATTTACTCTGTTCTGAGTAGTTTTTTATTTGTTTGTTTGGTTGGTTGGGTTTTTTTAACCTTTTGTTCGTGTTTGCCAAGACACACAGCAACAGCATTCATTTGAAGAGCATTATCCCACTCGTGCCATGGATTTTTCTTTTTAGTTTATTGTTTGGATGAGAACTGCATCTATAATTATTCAAATTTAATGCATTCAATGCATTAAACTACTGTGTAAAATATGCCTGATAATAGATGATGATTTTCTTGTATGTATTAAGCATTCAGAAATTCATCTGATTAAACATATTTGCTTGTTATTTGGAGCAAATAAATAAATAAATAAAATAATATGAACACAGATGAAGCAAATACATTTAAAAATTAAAACAAATCATTGCTTTCCTTTGACCTAATTTATGTTGTGCTATTGAAAACACATGTATGATAATAAAATACTGCATAGGTCAAAATAAAGTCTTTAATCAACTGAATTTCACAAAATTATAATACAGAAGTAACACTTCAGAAATAACTCTATAGAAGATCTCAGATGATTGTTTAGTCTGTATCTAATATTCCTATAGCTCTAAATGGTCTGCTTGTGCAATTACATGACTATACGTCAAGCTAAGAACTCAATGGTCCAGCTTTCACTTATAGTTTAGGGATAGAGAGGCATGTTCAGGTGGTAAGGAGGTCCACCTAAAATTTA
>VXAK01020985.1:20301-43475 GCA_013399435.1 Arenaria interpres
TTTAGAATAAATAGATTTCTCTGATACGACAATTAAAGGTAGTTTACTGAAATATCTGGACAGGATCTCCCCTATGAGTCTTTCAGGACATATGCACCTTCACTATATACATCAGGAAATTGGACATTTTCTGAGATCTGGGTCAATAGGCTGATACATGTCTAAGTTAAATGCCAAAAACAGATTAAGTAGTTGGTGCTAATTATTTATTTATTTTCTTATTCCAATTCTGTAAGAATTTTAATTTTGTATATAAATACTTATACATTAAAAGAAATTGTGTATTTACCTTCTTATGGCATAGCATAGTATCTTAGAATATCAGTATAATAATTTATACTGCAAGTTCAAAAAAATAAAATATTTCTTGTATTTTTGAACATATTGTAAAGAGTTACTTGATTTAAGTTCAAGACTGTAGGTAGAGATATTGTTAAATTTGTATCGTGTCTTAGATCAATTCAAGGGTCAGAGTTAAACAGTTACTTCTAATATTTTTATTGAAATGGATTTCCGTCTGTACAGATGTATGTACAAATCCTAGTGATGTCTACTGACTTTGGTGGATTTTGAATAAAGGTAAGAAGTCTTACTTAGGCTATAATTAACTGTAACTAACTTCTCCTGTAAAGAATAATGGGAGAGTTACATGCTTCCCTAGCAGTTGTTTCAGATACACAACATTTGTGTAGATATACATATTATTTACTCAGATGTCAGTGCATTTGTGGGCTATTAAGATACCTGGAGGGATAATCAAAAAACCAAAATACCAGACTCCTGTTGGAAGCAGAGTTGACAGATCTTTACTATGCCTATGAAATTTCATCTGCCTTCTAATATTCTCAGTTAAGCATTATACGTGAAATTTGGCAAATATTTACTGGCCCAGAACATATTTTCTAGTAGTGATGGGAAAAATGTGATACAGCACTGATAGTAAAAGCTGGTTTTAAGAAGTTAATATTAGTATTTTGTTATACCTCTATTTAAAAATCTTAACATACAGACTTACAGCATTGACTTTCAACAGTATTTGACATTCTAGACTTGAGCTCCTTTTAGTATTTGAAAATTGTGTCTACAGTCACTAACCTCAGTTTGGTCATCACACACAGGTACTTAATACCATAAGAAACCCTAAAATAACTTGGTCTGTAATGACTAGTGGATATGAAGTATTCACAGGAGACTTGGGCATATTAGGACTAACAGACAAAGCAAGATCACCTAGATCATCTCAAATGATGCTGGATATTCTACACTGAGGCAGTTGAACTGACCGCTAGAACTCAAACCAATAACATTGTTTTTCATATATTGAATAAAGAGTGAAATTATTTATACAGCCAACGCTCACAACTAAAATATTCAACTCTTCTGGACCATTTGGCTAGATATTTATTTTTATAAATGAAAAGGGATTTCAACAAGTACTTCAGTCTCATCACCTTCAGTATGACCTTTCTGTGAACATCCTTTTTTTTTCTGGTTTGTTTGAATACCTGAGCTTAAACAACCACATTACAAACTTGACTGGAGTAAGGGGAATGAGGAGGCCATAGTGACGGGTAAGGATATGAAGTTATCTGTAAATATTTACAGTATATGTTTCAGAAAGTGTATACATTTGCAAAGTAGATCCTAGAGGCATAATTAAGAAAATGGGACAAAAATGAGCAGTGAAAAAGGTGAATATTAAGGTAAATCTTCCAAGACAACTATGTTCTATTAGTCTGTTGAACAGCAGAGTAAGTTCTCTAGAAGTGGAGAAATTTTGCAACACCTGAGTCAGTTAAAGTGAGACTGGAGAAAATTCCCTATAATTTGGTGAAGGAACTTACTAGTAGAGCTAATAACTCTTTCCCATTTCTAATCTTTGTCTCCACGGAAGGGTAATCATAGTGAATTCCTATATATCATTGTGATTATATTACTCTAAATTGATGTAACAATGTATTATTAAGTGACTAATTTTATGTACATGCTTTCCTTTATTCTATCAAGCAATATGTATTTAGCTTAAGCCTGAAGTATTTTTTCCTAACCCTCTTAACAATATTCTGTTGCATTTGCATTTATGCTCCATTTGATTATGCAAGATGGACTCCTTGACCCAGGGAACTTAGGAGGATAATAACAAAGGCATATGCACCAGTCAAGATTGTATGGGAATTAAATACTCTGCTAGTCAATAGGACAAACACAATAAAGTACTGTAGGATTAAAAAACTACTATTTTTATTCTCAGCATCACTGTTCATTATTCTAATGTGAAAAATAGATAAGATATTCAAATTACAGTGCAAATTATTATATCTAGAAAAATGTTGCAGATCTATGTTTAACAGATGTACATATACATTACTTTTGGCAAAGCTGGTGCATGCATATGTGTGCCCAACATCAGTTTTGATAACGCAGGTAATTATTTCCATGGTCTTATTTCAGTACTAATGGGATTATTTGTTTCTGTCTTATCAGAATTAAATGTTAAGGCCTTCTTTCAAGAATTGCCTTGAAAGGCAATGACCTGGAGCCAAATAAATGGTTCTTATATCTCTGAAATCCTTGTGAAGTCTGAGGATCACTTAGTACAACATCCAGTACCTCACATTCAGGACTGTATATACGTTACCTGCTTTTCAAACACAACCCCTTGTTTACATAGAATATTTGTTTTAAAAAAACAAACAAAACCATAAAAACAACAGAAGTGTGGGTTTATTTCCTTTCTGTTTCCTTTTTTTTCCTTTAGGATGGAAAAGTCTGTATATTTATAATCTGGAAAATAGTCTGAAATGTCATAGCACATGATTTTGATTAATCAAGTTATTTCTCTTAGCTGTTTATAAGAGCCATATTGCAAACCGTTTATTTACAGTAATACATTGTTACTGATTTGAATATTTCTATAAGAGTATTGTGAGTTTCTTGAGATGAAGAACAGTATAGCACTGGGAGTAAAGGATAGCCTGTATTTAAATTAGTCTATGTGGGTGTTGCAGCTTAATGATCCTGCTCTTTACCAATGGCTTGTATTAATGAACACTGAAGTCAACAGCAAGTCTCCCACTGACTTTATCGGTCAGGGTATTTATTAGGCCTTGAACATTTAAAGCATAATGTCTCTCTCAAAACACAGAGGTTACTTCAGCTTCACATCACTATGGTTTCTGGCAAGCAGCCATATGCTAGCTACCCTTTGGATTTTAAAACTTTTTTATGTAAATCTATGTAAGAAAGTTTGTCATTACAGGAAGAAATAAGTAGTGACAGTATGTCTCGTATTAAAAATTTTACTCTTGTACCACTGTACAAAATAGTGTAAATGGATTAAATTTGAACCTTGTTCACAATTGCATTCCTCCCCTTACTTCTCTTTGTCTGGGTTCTCACACTGCTGTGTTTACTTCTGTTTTTCTTCTGGACAAGTTAAATGTATTGGAAAGTTGACCAACTATCTTGGATTTTACTCTTTTACGGTTTCACTAATACTTTATATTCATTATCTTTTGCATCCTTTTATACATTAGGTTTTTTCACAGTGTCACACAATGGTTGCCATTGAAAGGTACCACTGGAGGTCACCTGGTCCAGCCTCCCTGTTCAGGTGGGGCTACCCTGAGCCTGTTACCCAGGACCATATCCAGATGGCTTTTGAATATTTCCATGAACAGAGACTTCACGGATTCTCTGGGCAACTTGTGCCAGTGTTCAGTCATCCTCCCAGTAAAAAACTGTCTCCTGATGTTCGGATGGAACCTCCCCTATTTCAGCTTGTGCCGATTGGCTCTGGTCCTGTCACAGGGAACCACTGGAAAGAGCCTGACCGTGTCTTCTCGTCTTCTCTGCATTCTTCTTTCAGTTACTTATAAACATTTGTAACATACCCCTCTGAGCCTTCTCTTCCCTAAGCTAAACAGTCCTAGCTCTCTCAGCCTTTCCTCATATGCCCTAGTTACTTAATCATCCTTGCCACCCTCTGGTGGACTCTCTCCAGTCCATGTCTCTTGAGCTAAGGACCCCAGAACTGGACACAATAGTCCAGTTGTGGCCTCACCAGTACCTCCCTTATCTTGCTGGTGATACTTTGTCTAATGCAACTGAGGATACCATTAGCCTTCCTGGTGGCAAAGGCATATTGCTGGACCAGGACCACCATGTTCTTTTCTGCCAAGCTGCTTTCTAGCTGGATGGTCCCCAGCATATATTAGTGCACAAGGTTGTTCTTCTCCAGGTACAGGACTTTGCACTTCTCATTGAACTTCATGAAGTTCCTGCTGGAACACACTTATTCCCTCTAGTCATTCTTGTTTCTCCTTTCTTATGACTTCTTCCATTTTTGCAAGTCACACAGAAGTGGAAAAGACAAAAACAAGAAAAGTGTATTGGAAAATTGTAAATTAAGCTGTATCACAGAGAATCTAGAAAGTGAACAGTGTAAGTGGATGCAGATGTAGGTAAAGACAAAGCACGATGTTAAAAGCCCTTAGACAATTCTAAAAACTGAAAGAATCGGTCAAAGTTGTAGTAAAATTCTGTGAAAGCAATGAAATAAGTTAATAACTGGGTACTGTTTGGAGAAGAATGAATTTTCAGTGAATGACAGCTTGATCTATCTTTGTTTATCAGTAGTACTAGATTTTATTCACTAGGACAACTTACATGCAAAAGTTGAAGACATCTCAGCAAACATGGCCTTTTTCTCATCATCACCATATTGTGCCTTTGGGTAAATAGCAGAGGAAAATCTATAGGAAAGAAGATTATATTGTTCTAAATTCTAATATCATATAGATATGAACATATATATTAAAAAGTCAATGCATACAAATACTTTCACAATATTCAAGAGAGCTGGTTACAGGTTGAGTTTATTCTTTTTCTTTCAATCTTTGTGGCCTACCTTATAATTCAAATTTATAATTTCAGATTAAATGGTTGGTCTATTCTCCAAAGCATTAAGCATATAAACTCTGTTGCTAAATCCTGAATCACTGTTTCTTTAATCTCTGAGATTATTTTCATAGAAATAGGTTCTGGATGGCTTTCACATTCTCTGCTACAGATATAATTATATTTCATTTCTTATAAAGTATTTAAGGAATTCTTATGTTAAAATATGTAACAAGATAAAGGAGAATTTTATTTAAAATTATTATCTTTAAAATCACAGTTTATCCTGGTGGATATAAAAATATGATGAGGAAAACCTGATGACAAAATTCTGATGAGAAAATTTACTTGATTAAACAGAGTAGAATTTTATTAATGAAAGACAAAATGACAGGACCTAACTAATTATGGATCAGTTCTAATTAATTATGGATTTCCTACTTAGTCTGAGTGGTAGACCAAGACAGCTGACAAGAAGTTGTAAAGGTTCAAAGAGTCATGAAGTCATGCCATGAACAGCTACCGGAGCTTCAGTCTGAAATGGCCCCACTGTATATATATATATATTAGTTTAGTAATTAGGGCCAGGCTCAGGTTTAAACACATAACCATTTCTTTTATAATTTTTAATTTTGGCTAAGGCCAGCTATCACTCTCCCAGATAAAGTTTAAGACATTGGTTTGGGGGTATTGTCTGCTAGGAACTGTTTCCAATCAGGCTGTTGTAGTTTAATCCCAGTCAGTCACCAAGCACCAAGCAGTCTCTTGCTTACTCCCCCCGCCCCAGCAGGATGAGGTAGAGAATCAGGAGAGTAAAAGTGAGAAAACTCATGGGTTGAGATAAAGACAGTATAATAAGCAAAGCAAAAACTGCACACAGAAGCAAAGCAAAACAAGTAATTCATTCCCTCCTTCCCATCAGCAGGCAAGCATTCTGTCATCTCTAGGAAAGCAGGGCTCCATCACACATTATGGTTACTTAGGAATACAAATGCTATAACTCCAAAACTCCTCCCCTTCCTTCTTCTTCCCCCAACTTTATATACTGAGCATGACATCATATGGCATAGAGTATCCCTTTGATCAGTTGGAGTCAGCTGTCTCAGCTGTGTCTCATCCCAGCTTTTTGTGCCTCCCCCAGCCCACTTTCTGGTGGGGGTAATGAGGAGCAAAAAAGGCTTTGACTGCTTAGCAACAACCAAAAAACATCAGCATTTTACCAACGCTATTTTAATCCCAAATCCAAAGCATAGCACTATATCAGATGCTAGTAAGAAAGTCAACTCTGTCCCTGCTGAAGATGTGACACTTAGTTTATTAATACAGATATAGGTTTAGATTCTAGAGGCCCCACAAAAGTATTTCTGTAACAAGTTCCAAATACTAAATGGCTAAAGAGCCAACTCTTTAACTGGGGTGCAATCTGAAATGGAAGAAGAATTGTCCCAGACCATTCCAAGTAAGTAGTCGTTCATAGGACCTTCCTGTACCTCTGTCTCTTGTGGCCAGTGCACTCACAATTTTGATATGAAATTTTTTTGATAAGAAATTTCCAGCAAGAAGTCGGAATGTGACATACTATTAGAGCAGATTAATATCTCTCTTCCATTTACAAGAATGAATATGGGTTGTGGGTTTTTGTGGGTTTTTTGGGGAGTTTGTAGATTTGCAAAATAAGATGTCACTGAAGTTCAATATTTAAAAGGGAAGCACAGAATGAATGGTAAAATGGCTCATAAGAAAGTTTCTTCTTAATATCTTTACCAGTTGTCATCTCAGAAGGACTAGTCAAAATAAGAATTTTGTATCATTTTGACTAGGATCTTGTCTTCCAAACTGCAAGTGTCCAAAAATTTTATGGTAAGTCCCTGAAGTATTAACCAATTCTCTGAAATTGAAATCTGAGAATACAATTTTCTAACTTCATATGGCAATGAATGCATAACAGTTTTAATGTCATCTGTGCTGAAACAGTCTTCCCTATGTTTCTTTTAAGATACACAAATATAGATTGTAATTTTTTTCTAACTTAAAAATCTTAAATAACTTCTTTCTGATTTTTTCCATAATTTACTTTTAACATTCTTTGTTATAAGGTTATTAATTCTAAGTGATAAAGGATTGATAGTACCAGAAATGTATAGTCCACAGATAAGCTCCTGAAGTGCAAAAAATATGGAATTCTCAGAACTGTTCATCTAAGCCACTTTCACAATGACCAAGACAGACCAGCATTCCTTCAGAGAATAACTCAATACATAGGAGACAGTTATGTTGAACCATATAAGATTTATGCAGTATGCCACCATCATAGAGGGCTGTTTCCAAAAAGAAAACAGCTGAGACAAGCAAGCTGATTTTATTTATAGGCTAAGCCATAATTTTTCATTATACAAGCAGCATCTTTCAATTTATCAGAGTATTTGTCTCACGTTTATTTTTTTAATAATTTCATATATTTGCCAGTATTATTTACGTACAATGACCACATTTATCAGAGGTACAAGGAGTTGTATAATCAGTCTCTTGCTATGGTGAGCTCTTCAAAGAAAAAAAAAAATAGAAAGAACAAAATCCACCCTTGATCTATCTGCAAATAAGGAAATAAACTATTTTCCTTTTTTCCTAAGCAGTATTTGTTGCTTTTTCTTTCAAATTCTCCATATACCAGCAAATATAATTTCTTCATTCATATTCTAATTGTCAAAAGAGTCCCAGCAGAGAGAAAAATAAAATGTGATAGTAGCTTTTCATTATATTTGAATATATGGCATGAAACAATGAGAGTGTAATGAGGTAAGAGAGGCCTATATGAGCTCCGCGTTACAGGAACTGGGAAACTTAAAACAGGAAGTGCTTGAGGAATTATCCCCATATAACAGTACAAGAATACAGAAAAATTAATGTAAATATTCTGAAAATGTTTCACTCTAAATCTCATAGTAACTTTTAAAACAAAACTCCAGAATAAAAAGAAAAATTGTGCATTGTATGAAAAAAAATCAGATGTGAAAATTGATGACAATTCAATCAGTTTCAAGAAATTAGGAATCTTTCTGTGCTAAAATCAGGCATGGCACATTGTTTGCACCAACTAAAACCAGCAGCACCAAAGGGTTTTGTTTTGTTTTGTTTTGTTTTGTTTTGCTTCTTTCAGTAGGGAGATCGTGGGACAAATGCAATAGACTTCACAAGTTTTTTACAGAAGTGAAACAAAACATTCTATCACTCATTAAATCAGTGATAATTCTTACTATTACCTACACCTGAGTTACCTGCAATGCTGAATACTGTTCTGACTATATATCTGAAAGGCAGCTGAGAAAGATTTTGAGACATCAAGTTTTGAAATGAAGTGTGAAAATCCAATCTATAATGTGTGATTCAGATTTTTCTGGAATTTGAGGTGGAACTTTACAACGCACATCCATATTGAAAATAATGCAAATTGATGTCACTGAAGCAATATAATTTCATGGAAAGTTCTGCTGTCCTTTCTCACATGGAACACTGAACATCTGATCTTATCTGTTATTAAGATTTTTTATTTTAAGGAAACTCCTTTCCAGTAAATGCCTAAGTACCTGTCTTAAACAATCTTAAAGGTGTTGTTTTTGTTTTTGTTAATTAACATGATGCAAGATTATAAAACAATATGGAAAGAGATATTTGGTATAAGAAAATAAAATTCATAATGTATTTGTATAAAAATATAAAATTTAGGAAACTCTTGAAATATGGAATCAGAAGAAGAAAAAGCATATAAGACAAGACAAACTTTAAAAGCTTTGCTGCATTTCTTAGACTGTTTTTGTGGAGAAAAGATTGCAGGGTTATTTCCTAGAACACTATTGATAGGAAAAAATATTGTAAGATAAAAATATTTATAAAAAGTTCATAAATATTTAATTTAATACTCATTTTAGTATGTTTACTCCATTATTTCCTAATAATGTCATTGTTTTTCTTACTTTTAAAATGTCCTGTATTTCACCCACTTATTCTTCTTTCAGGAGTCATTTCACCTCAAGGCACTGACATAGTGGTCTAGCCATTTCAGGTTATCTAAATCGGTAGCTCTGGTAATGGCAGATTGCAATGTTGCTGGCAAAAAAATATTGCCGTAAATAATGCATAAAGGATGAAAAGCCTCCTCTTTTATTGCTGTAGCCTGCAGTACTTCTCCAGGCAAGTACTTCTCCATCCATTTACCAACTAGAAATTACATTTCAGTTTTCTCACATTAACCTGAAGAACAGAGAGATCATCTGAGAAATTCTCAAACTTCCTTCTAGAGTGTAAGTCAACAAATTCTCTGTTCACTATGAGAAATCAATTATGAATGTTTCTACATATGAAAGAAAAATAAAGATCTCAGCTTCTATTAAAATATTTGGGATAGGGGAAAAAGATTGTAAAAAAATTAAATTAAAATACCATGCTATTACATATTTTTTTGTCTATGAAGTATTTTTTTAATAAAAACACCCCGAATTTTCTAAATAATCAACATTAAATGCTACGAATTTGTGATGAAATGGAGAAGAAGACATGGTCCTTATCATGTAAAAAAATTTAAGACAAATCAACATAATCAATTACAGTATGAAGCATGAGCTTTGACACTGTCTCAGTGTTACCAGGCAGTTCATAGAAGAGTAACCTAATAGCTTGGACTGTCCAGTATTTTGAGCTTTCCCAGTTTTAAGGCTGTACTAATGTATGTCATATACAATTACAGTATTATAGAAGCTGTTAGGCACCAACACTCAGAGCTGACTAACTAATTTAATGAGTAAAGGATGGAAGTTACAGAGCCAGTGAAAGTAATCATACGCTGGGAACCCTGGATGTTGCAACATCAGATGAGCCTGTCCTCACAGATTGTGGCACACTGTGCAGAGTTCCTATCTGTGGTGAGGTTCACCAGCTCTAAGTTCAATAGTATTATTACAGGGTCTTGTTCACAATACAGATTCATCAGTAACTGATGAGAGTCACATTTACAATGTGGACTTAGCTTTGAATAGTCCCTTGCACAATGCATTCTAATACTCTCATTTTCATGAAGCTATAGTTCTCAAACAGGTGCATATAATATTTCATGTGGAGAAGACAACGCACTATGTATATAGTTATGACTGAATATATGTTTGTGATGTGTTGACCTTAGCAGCTTCCAGTTCTCCACACAGTCACTCTCTTTCTTCTCAACAGGATAGGGGAAGAAAATAAGATGAAAAGCTCTTGGGCTGAGTTAAAGACAGGGAGAACACTTACTAATTACTGTCACAGGCAACACAGACACAACTTGAGGAAGGTTAATTTAATTTATTGCCAATTAAAATAGATCTGGAGACAGAGAAACAAAGACAAAACCTGAAATACTTTCCTCCCACTCTTGCCCTTTTCCATTCTCATCTTCATTCCTTCATTCCCTGCTCATCTACCTCCACCTTACCGTGAACAGTGCAGAGTGGAATGGCAAATGGCAGGTTGCAAGTAAGCCCAGTAATTATAGTAACACCCATATAATGGAAAAACTTACAAGCTAGAGAGATGTTACGGTCTTCCAGATGTTGTGCTACTAGCCCATGTAAGATAGTAGGGCTATGCAAATGCCCCTGAGGCAGGGCAGTGAAAGTATATTGTAGTCCTTCCCAGGAAAAGGAAAATTATTCCTGGGATTCTGCAGTAATGGATATGCTAAAGAAAGCATGAACCGTATCAGTCACAGCATGCCATGTTCCAGCTTCTATCTCAATGCATTCTGATAGTGTCATGACGTCTGGGACAATTGCAGCCATGGGAGAGGCTGCTTTATTTATTAGTTGATAATCTACCATCATGCATCGGGAACCATCTGGTTTCTTTATGGGCCAAGTAGGACTATTAAAGGGAGAGTAGTATGCCAGATAATAACCATCTCCAACAATTATTTAACTATCTGATTTCAGCATGCATCTCTGGGTAACATACTTTTTCAAGGCTATTGGGTTTGGAGGTGGTAGTAAAACAAATGGTGCATTAAAATACTTTACCCATCACAATAGCTTGAATTCCTAAAGAGTATTTCCCACCTGTAGTAAAGAATATTTTACTCGTCAAAATGTTATCTCTATTATATATCTGGGAACTCGAGTCATGCCTACTCACACAATAAATGTTGAATATTTTCCCAGTTGTAGAATGAGCTAGGCTTCTTAGGCTGTTTTTCAGAACCACTGAATGCATGTATGGCTACAAGCTGACTGTGTGAGTAATGGGAGGAATCCCCGTGCATCTCAGTTACTTCAGCTCCAATAAATGAGTGATTTGTTGCCAGATTTTTTTTCCCCAGTTCTAATAGGTAACTAGTGGGATTTATATTCAAATATAATGAATATTTAGTCCAGCCCAGCCACCTAGCTCACTTGGAGCTTCTCCATGTCTAGTCAATCCTGATGTTGGTTTGGATATTGTTTCCAAAGCACAATGGGGATTACATACAGAGGGATGTAATACTGCGTGGTTTCTTTCACCTCCTTCTCCTGACCAACTAGGGGAGCCAACAATGTTAGAAGTGGGGCCATGTAAACCTCATGAGGTTCAACAAGGCCAAGTGCAAGACCCTGAATGTGGGTCAGTGCAATCCCTCATATCAGTACAGGCTGCGGGATGAAGGGACAGAAAGCAGCCCTTCTAAGAAGGACTTGGGGGTACTGGCAGATGAAAATCTGGAAATGAGCCAACAATGGGTGCTTACAGTCCAGAATGCTAACAATATCCTTGGCTACATCAAAAGAACCATGGCCAGCAGGTCGAAGGAAGTGATTCTGCTCTTCTGCTCTGCCCAGGTAAGACCTCACCTGGAGTACTGTGTCCAGCTCTGGAGTCCCCAACATAAGAAGGACATGGACATGTTGGAGTAGTTGCAGAGGAGGGCCACAGAAATGATCGGACAGCTGGAACATCTGTCATATAAGGAAAGGCTGAGAGGGTTTGGGTAATTTAAGCTGGAGAAGAGAAGGCTCTGGGGAGACCTTACTGCAGCCTTTCAGTACCTGAAGGGATCTTGCTAGAAAGACACACCTTTTAGCATGATCTGTTGTGGTAGGACAAGGGGTACTGGCTTTAAACTAAAAGAGGGTTGTTTTAGACTAAAACAGACTGCCCAGAGAGGTGGTAGATGCCCCATCCATGGAAACATTCAAGGTCAGATTGGATGGGGTTCTGAGCCAGCTGATCAAGTTGAAGATGTCCCTAGTCATTCAGAGGAGAGTTGGACTAGATGACCTTCAAAGGTCCCTTCAAACCCAAACTATTCTATGATTCTATGATGAGATCAACAATACACATCTTTTGATGGCTTCTTTTTCAACTGCTTATGTAGGTCACAAAAGTAAGGAATTGGCTTTCCATCATCTTCTTTTTTAGGTGTACCTGTCTGGAGGAGTGCTAAGAACATTTCCCTTTGGGTCACTTCCCTTCAGGTTCCTGTGCAAGTATAATGCATGTTCTGAGACTTTCATTTTTGAATTGGTGTTTGTCCAATTGTCCCAATAAGAGAATGGCATCTCCAGCTGTTTTTCCCTGGGCAGCCCACAAAAAGATAAAATAATGACCTTTACTATAAAGAGGATGCTTGTGAAGAAATGGAACTGCATACCAGAGGTGAATAATCAGGTATCTGATCTCACAAAGCTGTGGGAATGTATTCCTTCCTTCTCATCCAACTCCCAAAGACATGCCTAGCCTCCTCCACATGCTTCCATGCAAATGATTTATCATCTCAATCAAAAGGGAAGGCGTATTGTGCTTGGACAGCTTAATGGAGCCAGTCCCAGAAGGAATGAGTAACATACCTGTGAGCCCCCTTCAAATTTTGTGCAATCACAAGGTTTTTTAATAATGTGCCTATCCACAGTAACTTTTGAGGGCTTAAATGCACTCTGTTCCGCCTACCGTATGATCCAAGATGCACAGTAATCACTGCCGCAGACACTCACCTGATTTTTATTAATCTAAATGAGCCAAATTTTGGAGCTTTATATGTATATAATCACACAGAGGCTTCCCACACTGAAGGGGGTCTAAAGAACCCCTTTGGCTTACTAATTGCCAGAGATGGGGCAGAGGGAGATTTCCCATTCTCATTCTCAGACCTTTTGTTTCAAAATATCTCCATCCTAATAATCATCTGGGATCAGAATCTTCTGAATCCAGGTTCAAGTGGCCCTTTCTCCCACTGTCCACATCCTGGAGTTTCCTCTCCAGTCCCTTTATGCGCTTTTGTGTCTGCTGTTCACGTCTGTCTTCACATTGTCATGTCAAAGTGTCCCACAACTGCCAAAGGCAAATTAACAACAACAAGCTTTGCAAATCCTGCTGCCTTTTCCCGGCGTCTATGCCTTGCTTTTCTAAACACTGTCAGCAGGGGCCAGAAAAGCTGATGATTCCTTCTATTTTTTCTACATCACTGGGGGAGATACCGAGGGTAATCTCTGTGCTACTCATCCCCACACTAGTGTGCAAGGCCAAGCAGGCACCCACTCAGGCTTCACTCTGCTATTGCTTTTTCAAAAGAATATTTCTTACTGACCTCCTACTGGCTACTCCAGATGTTTTTTCCTGAGGAGGTGTTGGTCCTTTTGGGATGTCATTAAGAAAGGCACTCAAAGCTGGTTAACTAATGTATTGTGTAAGAAATGGACATTTCTAATCTGTCAATGAAAACAATCTTATGTCCCTTCTGATGCTTGGAATCACAGTTGTCACAGCAACAATGGATAAGCTCCTCCTTGATTTCTGTCACAGTTTCTGTAATTTCCATTCTTTGTTCAATAAATTAGATGATAGGCAACTTTGAGTGAAAGTATCTTTCTCAGTGAGATCCCAAAATAACTGGCACTTCCTGAGGTAAAAACATTTGCTACAGTTGTAAACATTGTCAACGATCTTTCTCTTATACATTCAACACTTAAGTGAATATATAAATTATTTACAGATAAGAATTTAGTCTTTTCACATCTGGAAACTATATAAGTCATCAAAGGTAAGAATCAGTGACAACAGCATTTAATACCACTCTATAGTCCCCATGGTATCTTTACACCGCCATTAACTTTTTAGTTTGATCAGAAACATATTTTATTAGTAAATTGTTTAATTTTTATCCTCTTCTAGTACTGTGATTCTTGTCATGAAGTGGTTTCACGTATGCAAACTAGATTCCTTTTGGAGGAAACTAAACATCACATTTTTCTAGACAGCACTCTATTTTTTTTTCAAACCCTTGAAATAAGATCACACACTCAGAGGGGTATAGCAAACAGGGGGGTATATACAACGAAAATTCTCCTCCTTCTGCTTCTACTTGTTATATCATTGGAAACCATTTCTTCTTTTCAAGAACAAGGTGAAATATCTTCACACTGTAAAGATGAAAGCCAGCAGAGGTGTAAAAACATCAAAGATTTGCATTCTGGCTCAAAATGTAGGTTTACTAGGCCGGAGGGTGGGGTTTCAGCAAGGTTTGAATTCACTCTGAATGGTCATACTAAACTTCAGATTACAAATTTCAGGAACAATATCTTTCATATTTTAGATACTTTTGTATACTGTTTTGTATTCTGTTGCAAAAATGGTAGA
Source organism: Arenaria interpres (assembly GCA_013399435.1). Taxonomy (NCBI): domain Eukaryota; kingdom Metazoa; phylum Chordata; class Aves; order Charadriiformes; family Scolopacidae; genus Arenaria; species Arenaria interpres. Next base: position 34,831 of record VXAK01020985.1, read on the forward strand.
GGATAGTTGGGTTGGTTTTTTTTCCCACTCAGGTAGTTTGCCTCATCCAAAAGATGGAAAAAAGTATTAGCCGAGGCATTATCAGTTTTTAGCATCTATTCTTGATGACTATGTTGATGATGGAAAAAAAAAATTCTGAAGCAGAAAATTCACTAAAGAAAGGAAAACTCTATTTTAAGTTGGTGCAAAAGGTTTTAATGTATATTCCCTTAACCAAATATATTACTGCAGAAGCTTATGCGCTAGCACAGCTGCCAACAATAGAAAGACATTTTGTCAGGAACACTTAGTATAGATCTCTTTGCTATGCAAGTCACCTTGGAGAAAATCCATTGTTTATTTTCTGCTAGTCTACTAATTCCCATTGATTTGTCACCAGTCTTTCAACTGCAGCTGTAGGTGACTGTTTTTTAAATAGTCTTCTCTTTATAATAAGGTTATAACTTCACTGAAGGCATAGAAATAGTTTAAGCCATTTATTTAATTGAAAATGAGAGATTTATCAATGCAAATAAATCTTAGCTTTTTGCTCATCCATTTCAACCATTATATCTGGATACCTATAAGGCCCTAATCAAAAAAGTCTTTCAATGAATCTGAAACTTCAAAAGAAGAATCTTTGAGCATATCCACTTGGCTAGCCATAAAAGAAGTAGCAGTCTTGTCAAACAAAACTTCTAAATTTCTTGCCAATTGGCTTGGAAAGGCAAATTCTGAGGTAAAACAGTGTTTTGTCCTGTGAATTCTTTAGATTATGAGCCTGCCAGCCAAGGGACAAGTAGGAACCAAATGTGGCTTCTAATTCAACTTCTTAAAAATAATAATATGTAGAATGGATATTTCATCTCTGAGAAATACTTTGCAAGTGTCAAATTCATTTCATGGAAGTTATTGAACAATTATTAGGAACAATTTTTACTCACTACTGAACTATGTCAGGGCTGAAATGAGATGTCTGTATGAAGTTAAAGGCTTTCAGCTATTTTTCAAAAGACAATGAAGAAGCGACAATGTTTCAAATACATATGGGATGAAAAAGAACAAGAAATTTGGAACTCAGGAAAACTGTAGATAGGTACTTTAACTTCACAGAAAATACATTGTCATTCAAATAAAAGGCACAGAAAATAACCATAGTTCACACAAAAATAAAGTACAGTCTGGAAGTGGCAAGTACAGATACCTTTTTGCTGAGGAATTGAATTTTCGATGACTGTGGAACATGGGAAGCTTGGAGAATATTTTAGTCTCCCAGAAGGCTGTAGAGTAAGAGGCAGGAAACATAAGGTCTCAAAAGTTATGCCAGAAATGGTCCTCGTACTTTCAAACATGTCTATGTCCAACGAAGGCAAGCTTTGAATAAATTTATTTGTTTATTTATTTATTTTAAATGTTATTCTTCTTTGGGGACAATATTGACTTACATGTGTTTATTGATTGACCAAACTGTCCATCATCTTCTGATGCCAATATTAACTTCGTTTCTGAAGTTTGTTTTTAAAAGGATCATTTTGAAATTGTTCTTTGACTATCATGCTACCAAAATACTGTTTACTGCGTGAATGCAAGAGAAGACATATTCCCCATCTGGGATCTCTGTCAAGGTGTTATTTATTATCTCTAAACCCCTTAGACTAAAATAAAATCTCTGAATAGCAACTTTTTAATGTATGTTTTTTGTCCTATACAATTTTGTTCCTAATAAAAATTATAATATATTATTGCCTATTCATAAATAATAATCTTTAAATGAAGGCATTGTAAAATGTATAACAGAATCTTGGACATTTATAATGGAATCAGAAGGAATTCTCTTGGTAGGCATGTTTTCTTCAATCTTTCTCCTGAAATAAACTCAACATATTGAACACTTAACAACAATTCATGAATTGGAATGGTCAAAATTGTGGCTGATCACTGGGGACTTGCAGTGCAATATGAACTATGTCTGCCGCTTAGCAAACTCCATTTAATTTCTCTGCTCTTCCCCAGGAATAAATGTTCCAATACTTCTAACTTGTGACCTTAGGGAGTAACTTACCCGAAGTCAAAGTTAAAGGAGGTAGTAATTTCAGAGAGCTTAGTTACTGCAGCAGATTTGTAGTCCAATGTGATGGGCAAAGAACCAGATTTAGGTATAATAAGGAAGATGAGATAGCAAAACCTCTAGAAGAAGAAAAGTGAGAATCGTGCATAGAAAAAGATAGATATAGTAATTTAAAAGTTATTTGAAACCATATTCTGTATTAGCTATTCTGAGCTGGGGGCACATTTCTTGATTTCCCCTGGCAAAACCGTTCTTTTTTGTATAAATAATAAATATTCATTGGAGCACCAACTTGAAACCATTTTATTAAATTCATGTTCAGCACTTCCTTCTTCAACTCACGTTTAACTATCTCCTGGTTTCTGTGATATGTTGGACATGTGTAAAAAACTGGAAAAGAGAGTGCCCACACCTCTAACGGTTATTAATTATGATTGGGAGCTATAGTAAACAAAATAATCTTGCCTTTAGTGATAAACTCAAATGATTGTTACTTAGTACTAAAAAAAAAAAAAACATGCCAAACCAACAAAACCAATATAAATCAACACCACCCCCTGCCCCAAAATAAAAAATAGGATTTATTTTGCTTCTGTGCTATTGAAATACCTAGGAAAAAACTTCAAGGATTAACTTATAATAAAACATACTAAAATAGAAAATATTATTCCTAAAATAATACTAGATTTAGTTATTTCATATTTTTTTTGTATTCATTGTCAGTAACTCCTTACTTTCTCACTGTCTTCAAATTTCAGTGGTAAGCTTCCTGTACTTAAGTCACTGTTGTGAAGAATTCACAAATTACCAAAATCATTACAAGTCTTAAGAGTGAAGGAAATTAAGTAATCCACTGATTATTAAGGACAATTTCACAAGAAACGACAGATGAGCTGATATGCCATGTGCTACATTCTTGGTATCAGATGATCACAGGAATCATTAAACTAGTTGCATCCTTGTAACCTTAGGTGAATGCATTACTTGTAGAATAGAGGACACCTCTATCTCTCTATGTACTTCTACACATTTACTACAGTTTTGTACACTGCTTTCACAATTCAAAGTAACATTTTCTTCATTGTAAAAGTGAAAGTCAAAAGCTCATTTCTACAAGGCTTTATTCTCTGTGGTGTTACCCACATCATAGTATAATTCAGGTGACATCGGCTGATGTATTTCAGATCTCTACCCTGAGTGAGAAAAAATGTACCCTACAAGTCCTCTAATGAGCATACCACAGCTACAGCAAGGAGATCATACTCCTGTACACCTATCCCAACATGAGCTGGGGGAGGGCACCCAGGCTTTCGCTGGTCATTGATGAGGACTGGTCCAAATCAGAGTACAGCACATTGTGCCCTCATTCCAGCGAAGAGGACAAGGCAGCAGTGCTTCCTCCCCTGAAGCTCCACTCCTTCTGCAAGGCAGTAGGCCCTGTTAGTTCTCTTGGTCTGTGCGTTCCCTGGGTCAACCAATCAAATGTTCCTTATTTGACCATTGATGATTTAATTAATTATTATTCCTTCCATCTTCCATTGCTGCTTATGTCTTCACATTATTTTTGGGTACTAATTTGCAGGTAAATTGTTTAGTTTTGCATGTTACTTCCAGGTCATTGAAGTCACCAATATCCAGGTAAATATAGTATACATCCATTCACCAGTTTTAGGGAATCCATTCCAAAGAAGAAATCTAGCTATTAGACAGATCTAGATACCTTCAGTGGGAAATGCACACTTTAGGGTGAAAAGGGATCTGAAAGGGTTTACGCCTCCTCATCAGCTGCAGAAGAAATTTGGAAGAACATTAAAATAAATTTAGGCTCACAATGTAAAAAGATCAATGAGATATCCAAAGGTAGATGGGATGAATCCAAGCCTTTATGTATACAGACAAAAAATAATGAGATTCTGAACCATAGGCTAAACTACGCAAAGCGATGCACACATGAAAAATGTGGTGTCAAGTAATTTTTCAGAGGATTTTAGGCTCGTAATCTATCTGTTAGGGGAGGTTGGACTCCATGATCTTCAAAGGTCCCTTCCAAACCCATATAATTCTGTGATTATAGTAGGCTGATTTGGAACATCTGATCTTTTTGTCTGTATCTGTATTAAAGAACCTGAGATTACTTATAGGTCCATAGAGCATGATATATGTATATGATATTTCTCACACAACTATGTCCCTGCTCCACTACAGAACAAGGTTCAGGAAAGTAACTGTTCATTTTTTCCTACTTACTGATTTATCTTGAAGGTAAACCTGGACCTTCATACTGAAAGAGCATTGTGTTGTGTTTTCCTTTTTCAAATATTAATATGTCTATTTTCTTGCTATCTGTCTTTTCTTTCAAAAAGTCAGCAACAGGAGCACTTTTTTGGGAGTGAATGTATGTTTCCTGTCTCCAAATACATGAAAATCTGTTTTTAAATGTTCTTATTATTTTCTTTCTGCACCTTTCTATTACTTCTGCAGTCTGAGGAGGATAAAGACTTAATTTCACTCCCTTCCTTTCAGAATATTTTTACACTGAAATTACATTGTGGATCTAGTCTGCAAACATTTAATACTCCAGTAGATAAATGAAATATCCAAAATAGGCTTGTTTTAAAATGTGAACAATACTGATACCCAGCTATATACTGGAAGGAAGGTTAAAATTATATTTTAATACTAGGTGAAAATAAATCATACATAAGCTCTCCTGTGTTCATTGAGAAGACTCTAATCAGTAACAGAAGTAGATGCAGAAACATGAGAAAAAACCCAATCATTTTCCCATTTCTTCCTAGTAGGTTATTCCATTTAAAAAAACAGATTTACCCTGCTACACAGAATTATTATTTTTTTCACCAGTGAAATGGGATTAATATTTGGTAATGACTAAATATTAAATGTTTCAAGTTATTATACATTATTAAAAACATGAATAAATAATTTTAAATGAGGTCTGAGGTGAAAAACAGGCTATCTTGTCTTCCTTAAATTTTTTATATTCTCAGGTACAATACCCTCCTGCTAGTCAGTATTTGTTAACCATTATGTTGTTGCCAAGAAAGTAAAAAGCAAACAAACAATAGCCATAATTTATGTATGGATCTATTACATTTGTGCCCAATTGCTGTAGAGCTGCATAATTTGTGTTCTTTATGCTGGCAAATTTTCCTAAAAAACTTGTTTTGGAGCTATGTTGATGGCATATAATTGCATCATTGATGAGACTGGCATAGAATAGGGGAAAACTGTGTTGGCTTGTGCCCTGAAGAGAGAAAAGAATTAAAAAATAAAAGGAGCAGAAAACCAAAAATCAATGTTACTCAAGAGGAAAGAATAAGATGCCCTTTGAATGAGAAGCTGGTTTTTAGCTTCCGAGGTGTTATTGGAAAAAATGAACAGAAGAACATGAATACTCTTGGGGGGGAGGCGGGGGGGGAAGTCACCAAAGAAACCCCACAAAACCAGAAACAAACAAACCCCCAAAAGAAACAAACAACAAAACCCCAACCAGTTAAAGTTTAAAAAGAAAATTCCTATTTCTTCTGTGAGAACCATTTCACTTTTTTTCTACATCTTTTCTTCTTTGTTCCTTCTTCCCTATTTCTCATTGTGTCTGCAATATTAGAGCCCTAACTGTGCAAGGAGACTTACTTAAAAACCCCACACCCTATCTCTTTATATCTCCCTTGGATCATGCCTACTTTACCTCCATTCCTTTCAGCTCCTCTTCTTCACCCCATGCCATCTTTCGGCTATTAATCATTTTTTTGACCTCAAATGCTATTTTCACATGTGCTCTGGCTTCCCCAAACTTAAATAATAATCTTCATCACCTAACCTCACTACCACTTAATTTCTCCTTGGTCTCATACTTTTCTCTGCTTTAATATTGCTCTAATTTACTTTAGCACAGATAACTCCCTTGTGTAAATTTAGTCGTGAATTTTTAGCTTTCATTCTTTTGACCTGTTTTTTCTCTTTATTATTATTGACGCACTCTCCTTTTCAGGAAGATACTAAAGTTTCTTTGTTCTCCTTTTACCTGTTCAGATACATAAAATAGTTCCCTTCAGAAAACATATTTTCATAGCCCTCCAAAAATCTCCTAAAAAGACAGACTGCTTCAATATATCACAAGGTATACTGGATACTTTTTTTCTGTGGCTTTAGAAAGTAAAATGCAAATGTTTTGGCTTTTTTTTCCCCTTACAATTAATTGTGATCATCTATAAAACCCCGCATGAGCATTAAAAACCTAACCAGGAAGGAATTTTTTCCTTTTCTCATTCTTGGCAATGCCACATATTTGTTGAAAAAAAATTATGTAAGCAATACCAAATCATATTAAGCTTTGGTAATAGCATATGAGCAACCTGTTAATTTTAGAATTAAATGTGGATTATATTGTCATGAAATGTAAGAAAATAAAATCAAAGTGCAGAGATTCACAAATACTGTCTGCTCTGATATTTGAAAAAAAAGCAACAAAAAAAGTAAAAGGTTTTATTATCTTATTGAATCATAGAATCATAGAATCATCTAGGTCAGAAGGGACCTTCAAGGTCATCTAGTCCGACCCCCCCGCAGTCAGCAGGGACACCCCCAACTAGACCAGGTTGCCCAGGGCCTTGTTGAGCCTCACCTTGAATATCTCCAGGGATGGGGACTCAACCACCTCCCTCGGCAACCTGTTCCAGTGCTCCACAACCCCCATAGTAAAGAAATTATTCCTAATGTCTAATCTAAATCTGCTTTTCTCCAGTTTAAAGCCATTGCCCCTTGTTCTGTCATTGACAGCCTTTGTAAACAGGCTCTCCCCAGCCTTCTTGTAGGCCCCCTTCAGGTACTGGAAGGCCACTATTAGGTCTCTCCGGAACCTCCTCTTCTCCAGGCTGAACAACCCCAGCTCCCTCAGCCTGTCCTCACAGCAGAGGTGCTCCAACCCCCTGATCATCTTTGTGGCCCTCCTCTGGACCTGCTCCATCAGGTCCATATCTTTCTTATATTGAGGGCTCCAAACCTGCACACAGTACTCCAGGTGAGGTCTCACCGGAGCGAAGTGGCAGAATCACCCCTCTGGACCTGCTGGCAACACTTCTATTGATGCAGCCCAGGATGCAATTGGCCTTCTGGGCTGCAAGTGCACACTGCCTGCTCATGTCCAGCTTCTTGTCCACCAGCACCCCCAAGTCCCTTTCCTCAGGGCTGGTTCCTAATACCTCATCCCCCAGTCTGTATTGATGGCGAGGACTATTCCAGCCCAGGTGCATAACCCTGCACTTGCTCAAGTTGAAGTCATTCCCAGTGATAGAGAGTGACCTCCTTCAGAATAACACTCTCTGAGCTGTTACTTCCAGAGTCAACTGTTTATCAATTTGACGGTCATGGAGTGCGGAAGCATACTTGTACTCCTTGTTTTTTGTTATTTCTAGCACAGATCTGGATGCTGTGGATGGGCTCAGTGGCAGTTTGTCTTGCAAATATCAGACCCATGGTCTAAATAGCTAGGTAAATCTTTGTCTGAATCGGAAGTGAGAGGGTCCAACCAAAGGAAAGTGGGAAACACAGAAAAGGGTTAATGATAATACTTCTTGATGAAAACAATAAGAAGTCTTATTATCCTCAGCCAGGGCATATAGAGAGCTATATATCTGTATATATTTGTATCTTCTAGGTTTCTCTGATATTCCAAGCTTATGTGAGGTCTTAATGCTTAAAAAACAATTTCACTGCAGCTTAGACTGTCCCAGGCCCAAACTGTAATGGCTAGTGCATTGACTCCAGGAAAATAAACCCAAGGAAGAGGAAACAAAACAACTCACACGGCATTTTTTTTTATTCTGACATAAATTTCACTACTTTGTATTTTATGTATATTAACAACAGATAAAGAGTAGATGCATATAATCAGCAAGTAAGATTTCAATATCTCATGGCTACTTTTATTACTTAATTACAAAAGTGAGATCTTTGAAAAGGATTGTGACCTGCTTTGGCAGGGGGGTTGGACTAGATGATCTCCATAGGTCCCTTCCAAACTCATATCATTCTGTGATTCTGTGATTGTTCACATGCAATCTAATCATCTTTGAGTGTGCCTGTATTTAATGCATAGGAAGGGTTGTTTTCAGTGAAAAAAAAAAAAATATCTGTCTAAATATGAAGTCATGTGATATTCTTCTGAGTGCAAGAAGAGTCTGACAGGACCAAGAACGAAGTATGCATGAGCAATATCTGAAACATGGGGTGGACAAAAGGTCATACATAAATGTGCACCTGTATCCAGGCACTGGCACCAATTAGTTTGGCAGTAGAAACAGTGTGTGCATGTACAGTGCTGGAACTACAGTGGCTCTACAGCAGATTGAACACCAGTTCTTTCCTTTGTGCCACACCAGTTGTTAATGAAGTTTTATTTCCTGTCTTTAATACAGATCAACTTGTGCCCTTATACCTGAACCTTGCTTTAGGACGTGCCAGCCACACTCTAAGACTTAAGACATGCCAACCACATTCTTAGACTTAATGGTTTTAAGCAATGGGGTATTTTACTCATGAGCAACAGCTCTTAAAAAACATAGAATCACAGAATCAC